>JAKSYS010000657.1:0-34794 GCA_022925895.1 Fragilaria crotonensis | reverse complement strand
TACCAGAGTCCTGCACTGGGTACCCATACCAGTACCCACCCAGTACCCACCCATACCCATGGATAATGGGTGGGTATGGGCATAACCAGTGGGTGGGTGGGTATAGGTGGTCCAAACTCCACTGCGCAAATCGTGGGTGGGTAATGGGTGGTCTAACCTGCCCACACGAATCGACCATTGCACTCCATTTCTCCAAGTATCCTGTATCCTGTAGCTAGTAGCCATAGGGCACTCCAGTACCATTTCCTAGTGGTGCGAGGCGCAAATCAATGTTGATTGTCACAATCCCCAATTTAATTCATATTCTGTGTTCAGACTTGGAGTTGCAGAAAATAGTCCTATCAATGCTTCATTGGTGATATTGATGGCACCCTTGGATTGTATGTACTAAGCTTACTCATAGACTAGTACACAAATCAATGTGCCTCAATCCCAAAGAACAGCATGTCCTGGGTGCCAAATTCCTTTGTAAATGCAAAATGTGAGGGCTGAAATGGAGATGCAAAAAATGCAACTGTCAGGAATTATGAAGATTTTTTGGTCATAGTACTGACGGCAGCCATTGATTGCAATGGATATGCAAACTGATTGACTAGTGGGCAATTCAATGAGCAATTTGCAACTATAGCACATTTGATGCTTTCCACTTAAATGGATGATATTCAGTAGGCAGACAGTGAGATAAAACAAAATTGTACTGGTGTGGGTTGCTTGGTGTGCATTGATTGTATTGCTTGATGGCATCCTTGGAAGCGCTTCACTTTCCAAGCTCATTGACTTCTTGAACAAGATTCAATGCATGATCCCAGAATGCAATAAAATACTATGCAGAAATTCTCATTTTGGAAATGAAAAACTAGCTGTCATCATGATGGTTTCTTAAGTGTGTATTGGGTGTATTGACAGCACCCTTTGATTGTCAGTACTATCCATGCCCATCAACACTTGTTGAATTCAATGCACAAATCAACACTTTGGGTGTGGGATCCTAGTTAAAGAGGTGCAAAATCTGTGGTCAACCTGGGAATTGGAAAGTTTTGGTCAATATTTGTTGAGTTTTTATTATGTGTGGTATTGATGACACCCATTGATGGTAACTGACTTCTGGTAAACTCAGTGCACAAGCAAATCCAGCACTTGTTTTACTTGGTGTAGGATCCGTGCTCAAATGCAAAAACTGCGGTCAGCTATGGGCATGGAGAAATTATTCTGTCAGTGTTTGTTGTATTTTCTTCAGTTGTTTTGTTGACCCTTCTTGATTCTAACAACTTTCAATACAAACTGACTGTTGCGCAAACAAGTATGCAAAACCCGAGTACACAACTTTTGCAGATTGGGGTTCCCACTTCAATTCATATTCTGTGGTCAGACTTGGAGATGCGGAAGATGGTCCTGTCAAAGTCTCTTTCAGTTGCATTGGTGATAATCATGACACCCTTGTTTTTGTAGTGAGCTTACTTATTGGTTGAATCACAAGGCGATGCACAGCCAAGCCCCAAATATACAGGGTGCAGAGTCCCCATTGTAATGAAAAATCTGAGGGCTGCATTGGAGATGCAGAACAAATCTTCTGTCAAGGAATGTTGAGGGTGTATCAGAAATGTTTTTGACACCCTAGGATTTTGTAGTGAGCTTACTTATTGGTTGAAAGGCAAGTCAGTGCACAAGCCCCAAATATACAGGGTGCAGGGTCCCCATTGTAATGAAAAATCTGAGGGCTGCATTGGAGATGCAGAACAAATCTTCTGTCAAGGATTGTTAAGGTGTATCAGAAATGTTTTTGACACCTAGGTTTTTTGTGTAGTGAGCTTACTTATTGGTTGAAAGACAAGATAGTGCACAAGCCCCAAATATACAGGGTGCGGGGACCCTTTGTAATGCAAAATCTGAGGGCTGAATGAAAGATGCAGAAAAATGTTCTGCCAGAGTTTGTCAAGTTTGCATTGATGATACCGGCATCCTTTGATTGGAGTGGGTATATATACCCATTGACTAGTGTGCAATTCAGTGGGTAATTTGCCACAATTGCCGATACAGGGTTTTTGATTAATGAATATTCTGCAGTCAGACATTAATATTCTGCAGAATTGTACTGTTGTATTTTGTTGAGTGTGTATGGATTGTATTGATGGCATCCTGAGATCCTTTCAACCTTTTTTGCTCATTGACTTCTTGAAGATTCAATTATGATGCCAAAATGCGAACAAAAAAATACACAAAAATGATCAATACTCAATGGATTTTGGATTTTAAAAAATCAAAAACTGGCATTTACTCCATCATCAAATGCCTGAGACTCATTGGCTGAAGCTCCCGCAACAATATTTGCTTTGGGAGTTAGTGTTGGTGTTAGCGACATAAGTTAATGTGAAATTTAGGATGCGATCACATGTTATCTACTAGTGTTGTAATCACACAAATCAGAAGTACTTTATGTTCTGAGCTTGTCAGTTGCACTATAACAACCCTAGCATTGACTTTCGTTGCTGGAGCTTCAAATGAGTCTCAGGCATTTGATGATGGAGTAAATGCCAGTTTTGATTTTTTAAAATCCAAAATCCAATGAGTATTGATCATTTTTGTGTTTTTTTGTTCGCATTTTGGCATCATAATTGAATCTTCAAGAAGTCAATGAGCAAAAAGGTTGAAAGGATCTCAGATGCCATCAATACAATCCATACACTCAACAAAAATACAACAGTACAATTCTGCGGAATATTAATGTCTGACTATTCATTAATCAAAAACCTGTATCGGCAATTGTGGCAAATTACCCACTGAATTGCACACTAGTCAATGGGTATATATACCCACTCCAATCAAAGGATGCTCGATCATCAATGCAAACTTGACAAACTCTGGCAGAACATTTTTCTGCATCTTTCATTCAGCCCTCAGATTTTGCATTACAAAGGGTCCGCACTATATTTGGGGCTTGTGCACTAACTTGTCTTTCAACCAATAAGTAAGCTCACTACAAAAAAACACAGGTCAAAACATTTCTGATACACCCTTAACAATCCTTGACAGATTTGTTCTGCACAATGCAGCCCCTCATTTTGCATTACAATGGGGACCCTGCACCTGTACTTGTGCACTGCTTGCAAAAGATCACTAGGGTGTCAAAACATTTCTGATACAACATTCTTTGACAGAAGGTTTGTTCTGCATCTCCAATGCAGCCCTTTTTCATTACAATGGGGACCCTGCACCCTGTATTGGGGCTTTTGCATTGACTATCATACTAGCTAGTCAGCATTGAATAAAGGGATACAAAATCCATGGGTAGAACAGTGAGAAAACCTTTAAAATTATGTTTTGTATCTCTAACTCAGACTTCAGATTATGAACGAAAGCAACGTGTAGTAAAAGACTGTGTACTGGTTACTGGTGTACTGAAATCGCTGAACACCGGAGGTAGACTAAGGTGCTACGGTAGTACACCAAGTACAATGATTACATTTGCCGACAACTGAGTAAATTGATTTGACTTTACAACAATAAGAAATTGTACAAACACCAGGACCATTTTGTAGTAGTAACTGAGAAGCCCTGATGGCATTAGATGTATTGCTACTACTAGCCACTAGTATGCAAAGTTTAGTACCTAGTACTACATAGATAGGATGGGGGATTGGGAAGAGCACTGCCAAGTTCTAGTATACCTGCTGCTACCATAATGATTTTACTGTACTTCCATCAAATACATTTAGCTGCTGTTTTTCTCTGTCTGCCAAAGCCAAGATATCTTCATCAGCAATCATGTCGACTCCACCAGTCAGATTCCGAGTGAGGCATTGTCATCGTTCTCCTCTTCAATCATCAGGTTCTGGCATGCAAGATTGTCTTCAGCAGCAGCCAGCAAGAAATGGAGATCCAAGATGTTGCAGCCACCACTTGCAGAATTGAGAACTTCTTGTTGTGTCCATTTTACGGAGAAGAAGAAGGTGCTTTGCATTAAAATGTATTGCAGTCCTGGCCCCTGTCTCAACCTTTGCAGCACCTAACCGGGCACACAAGCGACTGTGCACATGTTTAGGCAACTTGTGGTTTCTCTCTTGCCCACTTGCTCCAGCTACATTGCGGTGAACTGCAGACAGCAGGTGTTTGATTGAACTGTAGTCAGAGTCGTCGGACAACATCCGCAGCTCTGACGGTTTCATCATTGTATCCTTCAAGATGCAAAACATCTCTTCATTTGAATTGTCGTGCTTGGACGACCTTGTAATGTAAGTGGCAAACTCACCGAACATTTTCTGATGACGGTCATCATTGCCATTTGCAAGACAAGCGAGAGCAATCTTGGCTTGTTGATTAATTGACGGCTTCCCCAGTTGAAGGAACTCTTCTCCGAATTCACCTGCAATCCTTGTCCGCCTCTCAGTATACATTGGATGTGTTGCAAAGGCAAAGTGCATGTGCTTCTGTGTAGATGGTTGCAAGACAATGGTCTGTTAGAATTGTCATTCAAAACAATATCATCATTATTCAGGTTCAAGCCTTACCTGACAGCACCATCAAGCTTCTTCAGGTGATATTTTATTGCAACAAAGCAAGCATAAACAGACAAGGCAGAAGGTAGCATCCTTGCCTTCAAAATAGGTGGGACAGGAACTGATTGTTCGAAAAAGGACTTCGAAAGCGGCGACGCCCTTCAATACGCCGGATCTGCGACAAGCTGCTTCAGCTTGTGCAGCTTGTCACACATGTCGATGTCAAGAGAGGGAGTAAGGGGTTGCTGTTTGATGGACAGCTCGTGCAAAAGCATGTTTAACTTCTGCATTTTGTCTGCCTTGAGAGAATCAAAGTGTTGCCAACCGCCAGAAAGAATGATGAAATATTATACAGGTGTTGTAAACAGCGTGTATTAAACAGCAATTAAACAAACACATCCATAGTTATAGTTCGCGGAGTGCGTACTACAGTGTGCTCTCGTTTTGTGTCGAACAGGGACTTTTACGCGCGGACAACGGGTAATGGGTAATGGGTAATGGGTGGGTATGGGTACGACCTAGTGGGCGTGGGTGGGTAATGGGTGGTCCGAGCTCGACCGTGCGAAGAGTGGGTGGGTCATGGGTGGTCCAAGCCTGCGTACCGGCTGCCTTGGGTACCCATGGGCACAGGCGTCATACCCAGTGCAGGACTCTGGTACATACTACATACTCATTTTTTGAATTATGGGTGAATGCAAGACACCGCGGTGGTACACCAGACACCAGGCACCAGGTACGAGTACTTAGTACTTGTAGTACGCGGTTGGAGCGACCGGAGAAAGCAAGTTTTTCAAATATTTTTTCCGAAGGGAATATGTAGGCGGGGGGCGGGGGGAGAGAATCAACTCATCCGCAGCATGTGTTGATGACATCGATGACCGATTACGAACTGCGAAATAGAGATGACAACAACCACGCATAGAATGGTACGTGAAGCTTAGACTGAGTCTGATACATTCATTCTGCACTTTGAATTTTAGCAATACACTAACAATTGCTGACAGGCAAGAAAACGACATCGTCGGTGGCCTCCTCTGTTCTCCGTGTTGACAGTGGCCCTGAGTGCGACTGGAGGACTGATTGTCTTTCTCAATTCCTTTCACAACACCAGTGATGTGAAAAGTGACATGTTTATCAGGCAAACAAATTCTGGAATTGATGGAAAAGCAGGGTTTCCGACCAAGTCTCGTCTGCCTGCCGAAGGCACATTCAACAATATCCCGATCTCCCATAACGAAAGATACCTGCATTCCACATACTCTTGCGTTGGCGAAAACTTTCGAGATGACGCCTGGTATTATCGCTCCTGCAAGTTTCGCAACCTCTGTTTTGACTTGTCCAATCGTACCTATGTACTGTTCCAATCACAAGATGACCAGAAATTCGAACAGCTTGCACGAGACAACAATCGGACACACATTTCGACAACCAAAGCACTGAGCGTATCGCTCGGTGGGATTAATCGGAAATGGAGGCCAACAGATCTCGCCAAACTAGAATGGTTTCCTCGTATCGAAATGGACCAACCGCCTGGAGGTTACTACGAACTTCCCGCGGATACCACTTGGGTGCCGTTTCACTCCTTGGCTGGATACAACGCGGGACATTTGATGTGGGATGATTTTTTCGCCATTTTTAAACTTTTGCAAATGTTTGATCTTCTACATAACAATCTCCTACTGACTAAAATTGAACGTAAAGTGTGGGGATCCTGCGACTGGAATCCAAAGAAGACAGTCACGTGCAATCATCTATTTCAAAAATTCCTCCCCGCAATGGGGCTCGATCAAATATCGACAATCAACTCTACGAACCATGATTTTAACTTGACGGTTGGTGCGCTCAAGAGTAACTATGTCTGTGCTCCTCATGGCGCAGCTGGTTTGGGTATGTTGACAGATCACGGTCTGAAATTTCATGGATGGGACGAAGAAGATTGGGAATCAACCGTCAACACAGGACGTGGTCACGCATTCTATGAGTTCCAATCCTTCATGCTGCGCAATTTGGGCGTTTCTTCTCCCACAACTCTGGGTCCGCCTTACAACATCTGTTTTTCACGATATTCGTCCAGCACAAAAGGTCGACTGAAAGGATTTGGGAAACAGGTGAAGCTATTGAAACGTTCTATACAAAAATCCCACAACATCACGATTTCTGGGTCAGAGATGAGTAAATTGTCTCTCTATTCACAAGCTGAGATGGCCAGTCAGGCCGCCATTTTTGTGACGGTGGTTGGTGGTGGCGCCATGACAGCCACATTTTTACCTCGCGGTGCGACCCTCATTTTGTACTACGAAGCAACGGGTGGGCTGAAGCGAGACAAAGAGACAGGCAAGCCTGCATTCCTGGATTGGGATGTTCTCAATCATGCATCTCACTTGCGAGTGCATTGGTTGCCCATTGAAACCATTGACGAGCCGCAAGATTTGAACTTCTTTTTGGAACTGGTCAAACATGAAATAGAGATCATCAAGCAACTATAATTAGCACATGAACGTACACTACTTCGTCACGCCGAAATTCACTTCGTGTTGTAGAACAACACATTAATGGCACAGAAACGACTGGGAACACAATCATGGATACCTACAATTCTACAGTGTCCTTGGGTATAAAGCCGGGCCTGGGCCGCGGCGGCCGAAGCGGAGCCAAATCTCGTTTGATTTGAGCCTTCATAACGTCCGCCGGTACAAAGGTTGGTACCAGCAATTTATCCGCTTGGCACTCGGCACATGTCGTTGATTTGCAGGTTCTGCTATCATGACCCCATGCTGCCATGCTCTCGTGGTAGGATGCAACAACATTTGCTGTCGCACCATAGCCGCTGCTGTCCTTGCTCTCGTCATCCTGAATCACAATAAACGACGGAACACCATCGACTGGGAGAGTTGGACCCGAACCTTCATCGAGAAAGCCTTCGTCCATCGGTTTGTTATACAGTTGCCCTTTCTGCCGTCGTTTGGCAGCGAAGAACAAGACCAACAAGGCAGCCAACGCAGCAACGACCACAGCCAACGTGCCTCCCACAATAGCCCTACATCCGCTGGAGAGGTCATGCTTACAGCTCCGTTCGGGTCATTCTCATCGTCGGGCGACGGAGTCGGCGCAACGGTCACCATATCATCTCGAAAACCACGGAATGCAAGCCGCTGAATATTCTGATTTGCGTCGCGCCATCGTTCCGATGCCATGAGTTCTGTCAGGAAACTAGCAATGGTTTTCAATACCTCCCCGGGAGATGCCGAAAACAACATCTTTGACGTGAAACCCGCATCCACAACAAAGCAGTTGAATCCATCGTCGGATGATTGTAAGTCATCATCGGCGCAGGCAAAGCCTGCAACCTTGTCCATAGGTAGCGAACTGAGATCCATGACTGTGAATGGCGTATCATTCGTGGCTTGTTGCAATTTGCGCTGTTCTTGCATGTCGCAGGTTAGGAATTCCACTCCAATCTGCCTATGTAGAATAGGCTCAATTTCCATAACCACTGAATCTGCGCTGATAGCCGGTTTCAGAATCATAACATATTGAAACTCGAGCACGTTAGTGGACGCTCCAGTTTCGTTTGCAGGTTGACCGGCACATTCAGATAAGAGTGCTACTTCGCCTCCATTTAATCCGCCATTTTGATCTGTTGAATTGCCTCCATCACCATCACCGATTGGATTTCCATTTTCATCGATGCGTATAGTAACAAAGGCAGAACTAGTTGGCAGAGCCGATGCCGAGGGAAACACAGATGACATGTTGCCGGATGACATGCTGCTAGGAGTGTCAGTTGTTATACGCGAGGGTTCTCGTGTCGGGTCCTTCGAGGGCGAAGGCCATGAGCCTTGCGTGACATACGGCGTAGGCTCCCACGTAGGAACGTCGGTGGATGAAGGTGATGACAAGTCCGTCGGGTCTATCGTAGGCGAAGGCCATGAACCTTGCGTGACATACGGCGTAGGCTCCCACGTAGGCAAATCTGTGGATAACGATGATGGCAAGTCCGTCGGGTCCATCGTAGGCGATGGTCGTGAGCCTTGTGTGGGATAAGGCGTCGGCTCCCACGTAGGCGAATCTGGGGATGAAGATGATGGCAAGTCCGTCGGATACATCGTAGCAAGCGTTGTCTGCTGTCTCGTTGGCGACGGTGACAAAAATCTAGAAGGTAAGTCTGAAGGGATATTGGACGGCAAATGCGATATCAGTTGATATTCTGTAGGTGTTGGTGCAGGCGACCAAGGCCCCTCGCTTGAAGGCCAAGGAGTGATCGCTGGGGAGAAGACTGTGGATGGAACCATTGCCGGAGCAATAGGCTGTTTTGATAATAAGCTGACCGGGGCATTGTCTCCTGTCTCGGGCATCGATGGAAAGGTCGTCGGCGCAATAGGCGAATCTGAGATAGAGTTGACAGGTCTATTGGTTCCTGTCTCGAACACCGGAGGAGCCATTGTTGGTTCTGATATAGTACTGACAGGTGCATTGCCTGCTGTATTCAGCATCGATGGAGCTAAAGTTAAGGCCACAGTCGGTTCTGAGATTGTACTTATCGGTGAAGCCACTGTCGGTTCAGAGATTGTGTTGCCAGATCCATTGCTATCCAGTGGGTCGACTGTGGTAGGGTCATCCGTTTCATCCTGCGCCAGATTAGGCGGTCTCACCATCACGTTTTCCTGATCTGACTGTGGGATAGGGATCGACGCAGTGGATGCGCCATTCGGATCGTCTAATTGCCGAATCAGGGTACCTTGAACGACCGAAACCCCTTGCCGCTTTGATCTCCCTTTAATAGAGTTCGTTGATGCCAGCACCAGGACACTCAGAAGAAGGTGGTTCATTCTTCCTTTTCTTTACTAATCATCAAGCTGACATCGGCTTCATATCGATCAGGTATATTAGCAACACGAATGGGCTGCAAAGCCCTCTCTATGCTATTCGCACGAATCAGTCGTAATTCTGGACGTCGGTCAAGTTTTGATGCGTCTTCTTGACTTCACTCTACCCATTCGTACCCTATATGCTGAGTACAGTGTTTCGAGAAAACTTAACTGCTCCGTTGGATGAATTGAACGTATTCGTGCCTTTTGAATATTATAAAAATGTTTTCATTCTGATCATCATGCGTTTGTATATTATTTAAAGTGAACACATATATAACCTACCTATGATCATGTGTACATATGTAGCAAATAAAAGGCTCTTCGCCGCTTTAAACTGGAAACTCTGAGACATGGCACATAGCACCTCGGTAGCAGAAAGCATGGTACATATACTAGTTACAGTAATCGGTAGGCGACTGGGAGTATTTGCTTGCCAAGACCCAGGACTACTTTTGCCATCAGCCATTTACAGGAGGTTCAGGAATTTCTGCTTCTATCCTAGTATTTCTTCTACAGGACTTTTTGTGTATCAGATTGCCACGCCAAACGGACAAAATAGACTGATCGAATTGGTTGGACACCCTGTTGGTATTCGTAGGTACTCAAGTACAATGGACAATTATCACTTTCTGATTTGACGGATTTTATTATAGAAGAAGAAAGTCCGCAGATTTCTTTCTCCTAATTTCTTTCTTCTACTTAAGCAAATTGAAGCTTCTTCAATTTTCTTCTAGTTTCTCCCTTTTCTCCTTTTTCTAAACAGCTTCTTCTATTTTCTTCCTTTTGCTTCCTTTCGCTTACTCCGTTGCAAGTCGTAGAAACTTAGTTTCGTTGATACGAACTCGATCACATAAATACGTGTCGTACATAAAATTCACATTAAATTGCAGGTATACAGTGCTTTAAAACCTTTTGGACCATGAAATGAGCAGTAGAGCTTCTCTCTTTTCTTCCTTTCTCCTTTTTCTTCACGGAATTCTTTCTTTCTTTTTCTTCAGATTTTTCCTTTCTTCCTTTTACTTGTTTTTCTTCCAGGGTTTCTATGAATGTGTATAGAACTTGCATATGAATCGATGGACTTGTTTTGCTCGTCACGTTTTCAATTTCGGTTGATGTCCAAGGTTATCACCTCATGGCAAGTAGAAAAAAAGAAACGGTTTTGAAAGAAGTCCTTAAACATGAAAGAAAAACTAGTCCGAAAGCAAATATTCCGGGACCTCCAGGAAGATACGTGTGGGGCGTATACAACGGTTATTGTATTGGATGGCCAGAAATATGCATGGGACGGCTCGCATTAATTAGGGGAGAGTCAGGAGTCAAGGTCAAGAAAAATGAGATGTGAAGAGTCTCTCATTCCAGGCCATCACGTCAACGACTACAATGACAAGGCCAATGAGCACATGAGCATGTGCATGACATCATTGAGGGCTTCGGCAATGCCTTCTCTCATAACGCCTGCATCAGGGTCAGTTCCGAGTGGCTTGGGGCAACATCCTGGCTAAAAAGTGATTTCCTCACGGCAATTGACCATTATTGCGCATCCACAGTAGCGTTACGGACTATTGTTTCATGTTCTTTTACTGGAGTACTTCATAATACTACTCTGGCTAGTAGTAGCGTACACACGATTTTTGAAAGAGCGACAGCTAAACCGCTCAACTAAGTGGCAGTGGCCGCAGAGGTGAAGGCGCCCACAGTCGTTGAAGGTACGCGAGTACATCAGTACTGTACCAGGTACTTGTACTGGGAGGTCCGGTAAAATGACGTTTCTACTCGTAGCTTCTACATGCAATTAATACCAAGCAGAGGTGCATGGCCGGACCTTCCTGGGAGTAACAGCTGTAAACTCTACTGGTTCTACTCTAGTAGTACTACTACTTGATGACATGGAACTTGCAATTGCAATTACTGTACAGTAGCACGGAATTCTAGGTACTATAGTACTTAAGGAATACTCTCTACGCCCTACATCGTCGTCGTCGGTCTTCCCTGTGCTATCACAAGTCAACAGGCTTCTTCATTAGATTTCTCTTCATTATTGTCTGCTGTGTGCCGATTGCAATGGTAAGCTCATGCGCATGGTACTTTTTGACACGCTCGTGAAACTTGTGGCGTGACGAGGCGCATTGGCTGTACGTACTAACAGAGTATTTGGCTCGAAAATTTGCATCCATAGGGTCCCAGAAAACGCAAGTCCAAGAGCGCAATCGCCGCGCCGCCGCTATCATCTGTACCAGATGGACAACAAGAGAGCATTAAGGAGGCTTTCGATACGTATGCCAATAATGACGAGGATGGGAAGATTTCGGTCAAACGCGCGAAAATTGCTCTGCGCGAGACTTTTGAAATTGAGATCGAAAGGAAGAAATTCGACATGTTTGTGACGATGACGATAATTTGACTTGGAGCACCTTTTCTAGGTTTACGGCCTCCAAATTACGACAAAATGCAAAAGCCGAGGCAGCCTTTGCACTCTTTGACAAGGACGGGAAGGGTTTGGTTTGTCTTGACGATGTGGCCCGTGTGGCAAGCGAATTAGGAGAAACCTTCACCGCCGACGAATTGGAAGAAATGGTGCACGAGGCTGATCCTTCTGGTGAGGGTCTCATTGATCAAAAGGGCTTCTTTCGGATCGTGCGTAAGCTCAATCTTTGACATTGCGGCCACCTTATCAGACGTTGCCGTGACCAGTACAGCGTTTGCCGTGTGCAAACCATCCTTGCGGGCCATCACTACTAGGAATGCCAGTTATCCCTCCAGGCAAGTTGCTGCACAACAGCGAGTCCTATGCACCGAATTCAGCATTTCAAATGCCTTTGCTCCATCATGGAAGTTGACGATGCCATAAACACAAAACAATTTTTGCGATCAGGACCATGTGTAGTCCTGCTACTGCAATGTTGTGACGGATCATGACTTTATCAAACGCTTCACGGCTTGGAACTACGAATTCTCAGAGTTATTCTATCGTTGCATAAAGGTTTTCATTAGCGAATACTTATCAGCGCAAATATGATATATATGAGGAAAGTGAATCTCCTCATCCAAAACACCGAATAGTTTCCTTTGCTCCCTTGCGAGAACTCTGCCCACCTTTGAGCAAATAATGCTGGTGATACTCTTCCGCTTCATAAAAGCGCGAGGCCGGCAGCAGTTCAATACGGAAGCGACTATCCGCTGCAATGATTTCCTCCGCCAGGCGTTTCTGCTCATCAGTGTGATAATAGAAACCATGGCGGTACTGATCGGACTCATCGTCACCGTCTGTGGCAAACAACTCATGAAGCTTGAGGACATCCGTTGTTTGATCTAACCGACCCAACGCGACCTGTATCAGTTCTTCATACGTGACTTCGTTGGGATTGTAAATGACTGTGACAGCTTCACGATGTCGTGTCTTGCCATTACATACTTGTTCGTACGTGGGATTCGGTTGGATCCCTTGTGTGTACCCCACCTTGGTTCCTGCCACTCCAGGGACACGAGTGAAGGCCAACTGAGCGCCCCAGAAACAGCCAAGGCCAAAGGTCGCCACTTGGAATCGACTGGAGGGGTCAGATTCGGGCATGAGATTCGTTTGCAGCAGGGTGTTGGGAGGCAAAGATTCCACCTCCAGGATCTTTAAATCGCATCTAAAGCTCGCTCCCGCCAGTGGTGGATTCGCATCCACTGTAATAGTATCTTCGGTGACATGTGTGACCAAGACTTGAACGTCTCCCTCCAGGTGCAAATGGCATCCTGGCTTTAGTATGGAGAGATCCTTGATGGACTTGAGGCGTGACTTTGGAACCGTGACAATCAGTTCATCTCGTCGTTTGCCCCAACCCGCATCGATTGATACGCCTTTAACTGATTCTCCCTCCACCATTCCCTCCACGAGAGTATGCAATCCAGGTAAATAGTTCCCCCATCCCAACACGAATGTGATGGTGCCAGATGTATCAAACATTGGAAGTGGAACATATCCATTCTCAGGGGTGAGACTCAAGTCAATCGTAAAAATGCTGCCCATTTGAGCCGTGCTGCGGATATGGCCATTGTCTACCGGTACCAGCTGGTCGTTCGCCATCTTGATTTTTTGTGTGTGCACTTTCGACTTGACTGTTCGGGTCAGCAACAAGAGATTGTGAGGCTGTCCAAAATTGAAATTGGCTCAAGCTGCTTTCTTTACGGGAGCGCGCGACGATCAAAATCGAACAGAATTGAACAATCGGAATTCGGACAGACGCCGTGCGACTTCGCCGGAGTCGTCTTCTGTGTGGTGTGAGACAATGTGACAAAACGACCAAACTGCAGTTTTCCGGCCCAACAAATTATGGAGAAAAACGCATATTTGCCCTCTATTCCATACAAAAGATGTTTCGAAACAGCAGGGATCAGGGATGCGAATCTACAAATGGCATGCGTCATATGTCGCACGTGTCACACCAAATGCAATTTCAGGGAATGCTTCATATAAGCATATCCGTATATCATAAATCATAACTCATCACCACATCACTTCTGCCATCTGCGGAGTCACTGACAAGTTCCACGCATTCGCCTACAGGCTAAAAGTACTGCACGTGTTCCAGTGGAGTTGACGAAATTGAATAAAAACTGGTGGTGCACATCAAGGCTCGCAAATGACGGTTTTCAAATATGAACAAAACAAGCTAAGTTTCTGCATCGCCGGACATCCAGGCCAATGGGGCAATAGTTTGACGACGGCAACAAACCTTTTCTTTGGGTGCCATGATACAAGCAATTCTACTTAAGAACCGAGACATAATCATTTTTAGTCGTACAAAATCAGCTTCGCATGCGGCGCCGAGAGCCGAGAGAGGTGAATGGTGACGACGTGATGACGACAACAACCAACCAACGGTGTACTCGGAGTGTGGTACTTGAAAAACAAGTAACAGGTGTACTGGAGTAACATGTACGACCTCCAAGGCGGCGGTTCGAGTGCACACGGTTTTTTGACAATTTTTTTCCCCACGTCAAGTAGATGCTGGTACAAAATGTACAGCTGCTGTGGAAATTTATTTTCAGTACCTTGCGTGCCGATCATAGCTCCTGTCGCCACCTCCGACTCCGAGCCTCTTGGAATGGAGTCCAGATCGTTCACATTACAACAGTACCTAGTTTATTGTACACAAGTTCATCTTCACTCTGTATCGATTGCATAATAATAATTGTAGGCGTGGTGCAAACCAGGTTTTAGGGCAGATACTACGTCACATCACCTACTGTTGACTAGTGGAGCTATCAAGTCGCATCGTGCAGGACGAGACAACATATTTGCTGCGCTGGAGTGAACTACTAGCCCTTCATGCAACACCAAGCGCAATTTTCTTTGAAGAGATCTCTACTTCTGTGCATCACTATCTAATCATCCACAAGTCAATCTGCTCACAGCACAGTCGAACTCGGAAATGGTTTCGGGTCGCTAACAACCTGTACATGATCTTGTGACCAACGTGCAGCTCATACGCAGGATCTGAAAAGCCAAAAGCTTGGGAAGTCTAAAGGCAAGTCCTCAACCAGATTCATACCGACATACAAAATCACCCCACTGTCGGTACATAAGTTTCCGTGCTGTTGGACGTCACATCAGCCAATCCGAATGGACAAGATCTGTTGCTATCTCTCTGGAACCGATTTGCACACCTCCCCATCCGTCTCAAGATCAACATGGCTTCTCGCTTCTCAATAGCATAAAGATTGTACCAATGAATATTGTTTTGGCTGTAGGTGACTGCCTTCATCGATCGCAGCCTTTCATCTGAAAAGAACCATAATGTTTCCCGAATCATTGCTCACTTGAAAGTGACACAAAACATAACGGCAAAGGAACCTTCTGGCTGATAGCAAATTCAAGGAAGCTTAAGCTTGAGACAATCAAGGGAGAAAATGCATCGCCACTCTTTCCAGCCTTGTTCATTTTGAATCGCGATGAGAACGACTTGTCATCATTGACAACTGTATCCATTCTCCTCCGCCTCGTGAGTCAACCACTGTGCCTTTCGGTAATAAGCCAGCCTGATGCATCTTGTTCTTGTGCATTGGAGGCGCCTGCTTCAAACCTGGTCCCAGTCTACAATTGCATGGTTTTTGTTTTGCATCATCTGATGACAAGTCGCAGCATTGGATCCCTTGATGTTTGTCTCGGTAATTTACGTTAGCCTCACAATGTACTACAGGCGAGCTTGTTACCCACCAGCGTTGTTTCTACACGCTACGGGCATTCCTCATCAATCAATTCACGCAAATGTTCCTCTGGTGCTGGTTAATGCTGGTAGTTCTTGACAACAAGTCGACCGCAGCAGTTGGGTCACAAGTCGAGAATCATCATCGTTTGGAAAATGCGCTCACAACTCTCTCGTTGATTTTCTTGGCTTGGCTACAAGCCATGTATGCAGAATGCCAATACATCACCAAGATGGAAGGCAAAGTTATACGGTTCTTGCCGTTCTATGGGGGATGCCATGGTCAGTCATGATGGAATGAGTTAGAGCAACAATTTTCTATTCCGAGATCATCGAGCACAACGAACAGTTACACGTAAAATTACTACTATAAGGTACGACGGTGAGTATTCCAAAAACTGTGCAAGATCTCCCACACCCGTGTGCACTCGAACCGCCGCATTGGAGCTAGTAACGGGTATGCATACGTAAGATATTAGATATCCTAATAACAAGGCGAGAAACGGCGAAGACAAAATCCACTTCGCCGAGTTCGTCCAGAGCGGTGGCACGACAACCAAACTTCGCGAAGTGCATTGCTACGCCAACATTTCACCAACGTCCCACGTCGAAACTCCAACCCCTTCTGCTATTGGCGGGGGCGTGGTCAGCCCGTCGAGTGTATAAACGTGCATGTGGTCGAAAGTCGAAAGCATTCTGATTTATCCGCCACTACGTGGATACAGAGACCCACGTTGTCGGCAATATGTGTGTGGACCTGGTCATATGGTTGATCCGTAAATCCTTGTTATCCCTTCAACATCTTCAACTAGATCCATAGATCCCGCGCAATCATAATCAGATTTTTCACTTCAGTCATCATCGCCGCAATCCTATCCACATCAGCTGCCAAACTCCATCCATTCTGTAACATTTGCGGAGGTGGCAGCACGAGCATCTCTGGCAATGTGCCTACTTGCCAAGATCTTTTTTTCCTCGGCACGAATGGAGGCATCTCCAAATCTGACTGCATCGCGCTTCAATCGCCACGAACTGCGAGTGTTCACCGACTACACCCATTCCAAGCGTTTGCAACGTTTGTGGAGATGGCCTCGTCGTCATCAAACCAAGCACACCATTTCCGTTTGAAAAAAAAACCAGTAGTCAATATTGTGAAATGACTTTGGCGTAACTGTGGCGACGCAGTCGTCTGAGATGAGGACGTGGAGGTGTAATTTAAGATGAAGTGAGCTGGAATGTGCTGGTCGGCATATCGCCCGACGCAAGAATGGAATGCACTTCGTTCTAATTTGCGATGACAACATATAAAACCTAATCACGCATTCCAGGGGGTTGCCAAGGAGAGTAGAAGACTAAACCTCTAGTCATCAAGTCGATAACCAGAGACAACGAACGCTTTGTCGTGTGCTGCAAGCGTAGAACCATCACTCGAGAAATCCAAAAGCTCTGCCGCCAATGGGCTTCCCACCATATCCCAAACACCAATCGCGTTTAGTCGGTAGAGCTGGATAATGGGTTGGTAATCTATGTAACCCTCAAATGCACAGTCACGACCCTTATAGCAAAGCGGCCCATTGACGACCAAGGACGCGCCATCCCCGGACAGTTTCAGACTGTTGCCGAATCCCATATCTCCGCTCAGCGCTTGTCCAATTTGAGTCCAAACAGGCTCTGAACCGATCATGAACTCATAAACTTTAACATTGACACAGGTCGGTTCACAATCGTTGCTCCCAGGCGAACCAACTGCTAAGATCTTTCCATTCTCTGATAACGATACGGAACTACCGATCAGGTCTTCATAATCGACACCGGTGATCTCTTGTCCCTGACGTTCACAACCTGTTTCTACAGCACACGACCATGCTCGGATAGAACCAGCGACGCTATCGGATGTATCCCCCAAAGCAATGACACGTCCATCTCCAGATAGGTCCATGACCATGTCTCCATAGCTCCTTTCCCAGTGATCAATGGTGTCGACGAGGTCCCAGTCGAGACTGTCTTCATTGAAGTGATACACGTTTGCGTATCCAACTGGGTCGCCCCCGTAGTCGTAATTCGCCGCCAGGACAGCCAGGACCGTTCCGTCCTGAGAGAGAGCTACTTGAACGCCAAAGGCATCACCATCAACCGAATCAGTGCCCACGATCTTGCCGCGTGGGGCCCACATACCACCTTGATAAGAGTAAACCGTTGCATAACCACCACCAGTTGGAACGCTGCCGTATGCATTTGCAAACTGGGTGGCACCGACCGCCAACACAGTTCCATCGCCTGAAAGGGCCACTGACGTACCGAAATTATCATTATCAACGGCGCCTTCCAACGCGTGTCCCAATGGCTCCCACTCTTGTGATCCATCACTGGCATTTTTGAGTTTGTGGACATAAACCTCTCCCCGGAGGAGATTGGACTCGTCCAAAACACCGATTGCAATCACGCTTCCGTCTGAGCTCAGTGCCGTCGAAGCGGGGCTGGAATATTCGTTAGGAAGTGCCATGACGTCGCCCCCCACCTTGCGCCAGATGGCGGGGCTTGTTGGGGCAGCTGGAGGTTCGGAAGCAGGAGTTGGAGAATGGGTTGGCATACTGTACGAACCGAGTGATTCCATCATTCTTGTTGAGAAGCTGGCGTCCTCATGAGTAGAAGCGAGTGTCTCGGCTTCCGAACGTTGATCCCAAGCGTGACCCCATTCTCTACTGTGCTGAGGGATGGCTGCCACCGTCGGTAGCTTCAAGAAGAGCAATGCCAGAGCTTTCATTTGTTTCTATGAAGTGAATAAAGCCGTTGTATCAAGATCAATGAGCAATTTGACATCTCTCGAATGAGCGACCTACAATTTGACTCGGAGTAGACCTAGCCAGACAATCCCGTTGAAGTCGTTCACCTATAACCTATGTATAACACATGCAACAATTGTTAAGTGTTTTGCGTTACTTAAATACACGACGGTTGCAGCAACGGTAACATTGTCTTTCCGTGTTCCACATGGTTTTTATATAGAGCGAGGTGTTCACGTTCGATAGAAATTGGATTATGTTATTTGCATGTCGGCATGATACTTTACAGCAGTCCTAGAGTACGACTTCGCTTTTTCTATGTTATAAATATCATAAATCTATATCGTGCTTCGCTGTGTCGCCTTTGGTATGCATACAAGTAATGGAGTTATATATATATCGTACAAACAGCTATACTCTCCGTGCATTGTAGCAAGGGAACGCAGTTCCGAATCATCAATACAGTACTGTACTCAAGAAAGCATTCACACTTTTAGTATTCGGCGCAACACTTTAGTGTGCCTACTACTAGCAGAGCATTCTATTGCATGGTATATACTGGAGTGATGCGGATTCGTATTGTTGGGTTGGGACCTGGGCAAGGATCAAGGATACAAAGGAGTTGGTTGAAAGAGTTGGATAACGTTTGGCAACAAATGGGTACCAAACACTCCAGATGTATTACCAATAATACTAGGAGAGCGGGAATCCACCAAATTGTCAGCATCCTTTCCACCTGTCTTTAACATCCAAATGACACTTAAGCTCTCTCTCCTCTGCTATCTTCGCATAGAACGGGATGATGACACAAGACTGAAGCACTGAGTAGTCTCGAAGTGTTAATATCGCTTATTCTCAAGTGGTGGGCAATCCATTCTTAAACTCGAGACTGAATTGTGGGTAGGTAAAATAAACTCTCGAACAGCGGCCCTCATCATATTCTTCTTGACGTTGATAAAACAAAACTGTCCATCCCTTGTGTTAGCATTAACAACAATGCATGATGATATAGGTCCATTCATTTGCATTGTGACCTGATCATTTGCACAGCCTTCATCCACAGGTACAGGATCATATCGAATCGATTACCTTCCCACAACGCGTCGTAAACGTCTTTCGTTAGCGCTTGCGAAGCACTGCTGCCTTTGATTTTTCCGGACGATACAACGTGAATTTTTGCAAGGTTGGTCCAACCGAGGGTCTCGACTAACATTTTGGACGAATGACTGGACATGAGCTCCAATATAAGTACCAGATCAAACTTGGATAACGTTTTGGCCGCCATGACGAACGGAGCGAGCCACTGGTCTTCCTCGTCGCGAGACACTCCCACTGGCAAACCCATTGCATTGGTGGCGGTACGGTCACCCTGGGGCATGGTACCCTTGCTGAACTTCCAAGCAATGAAGTTATATCGTGCTATATGAAGGTACAGTGTCGGATCAAGCGCGGACAAGGGAAATGAGGCTTCTCGCTTCTTCACCAACCATTCTTCGAACGTTGGTTTAGACGGGCTTTTGTTGTGCATAATACCCCAGAATTGATAGGCGGAAACCAGTCGATCCAACGGATCTCGCAACGTCGTGACAAAGTAAAGTTGATCCTCCAACTTCCATCGGTCTGGTGGAAATGGGTTCCACTCATTGGCTACGATTTTGATCAGGGGCTCCTTCTTTCTGTATTTGAGAAGCTTGGAAATGTTCCAAAGACCAACACGTCCATCTTTCAATCGACCATCGCCTGGCATGCAGTAGTGGGCGGGAACTTCAGTGACATTGTTCAAATTCGTTTGCGCCAGCTTGCAAAATGACGTCCCACCAGCTTTGCTCAAATGCTCGTACCAAATGAGATGAGAGGAACGTTGATAGACCCGAGGGGCAAGTGCCGAAGGAGGGAGCCATGGAGGTAAGGAAGCGAGCGGACATGACTTGATCAATGAGTTCGTTTGTGCTGTTTCGAGTTTGGCAAGTTGGAAGACGTCGTCGTCGTAGAGTTTCTTTCGCAGATCCGCAGTTGGCAATCGAGCGAGTTCAACCAAGAAATGAGTAAAATCTGCAGATGAAGTGGTCTCTTTGTATGCGTGGCCTGCCGGAAGTGGTGCCCTTAACACTGTAAGAATTGAGAAGGCAAATATACTTGTAAGAACCACAATGCCCAATGGATTGCGACATTGGAAAGGGTGCCGTTTGAAAGGGTTCCTAAGCGATTTTTGCTTTGAATTCTTTATTTGTATGCCTTCTCTAGGTCGGGGAAATCGACTAGCCAACATTCTGCTATTCACTGCCAGCCTCAATGGATTATGGATGCAAGATGCAAGTATCCTGCCATGTGCCATGCGCCATGCGCAATAATTGAAAAGTCGAACAACTTTAAAAGTGACGGGAGCCGTTACCAGAGGGAATGTCTGGCGAAGAGAAAAATTTAGTACGATGTAGCGCTTATTCCGGTGAGGTCAACCGTCATCAACGGAGTTTTGCATTTCTCCTTCTACTGGAGTATCGTACTGGGTAACAGTACAGTACTCTCTCGCACCTTTTATCAAACGATGGCGGGTTTCTCGTGTCATCGCGTCGGACTGCGGAGCACGTGAAATTTGTGTTTATCTTCAAGTCTACTGGTATTTGTACTGGGCATTTGCTGTGTTTCAGCTACTTGTACTGGAGTACTGATACCAGTGCCGAATTAACGAGTTAGCATGAGAGTCGGGAGGTTCCGGACGTTTGGCTTTGCTGCCTTACTGGATACTGTCTAAACATACTATCATCTCTTCTCGTTCTGCACGGCGCATAATCATTCCACGTTTCAACAATCGTTTCTTATGTCAGGATCGTGAAAAGTCATATTTACAAATGTGATGTCATAGAATACCTATGTACAGATTATTAGATACGATGTTTAAGACACAGATATCGACGTTATGATTTTTCCTACTTAGGAGTAAGGGACACTTTGACGTCCGAAGCCATTGGCTTCAGCCATTGACTTCGTGAAGCCGTTGGCTTCAGCCATTGGCTTCGCGAAGCCAATGGCTTCGACAAAGCCTACGGCGAAGACAAACGCAACAAAGACAGTTTTTTGCAGTCTTGGTGGCTCGTGAAATAGCAGTACTGGTACATTGCAACGTACGTGGTACTCCGATTTTTTATACTTCGAGAACTACACTCATACAGCGTGTACTAGTAGAGTACGGTGAACGAATCAACAAGAACAACAATCATCGTGTTGAGGAAGAGAGGTTTCTCTCGTTGTCAAGTCCCTGTTCTGCTGGGCCTCATCCTCCCCTCCCCTTTTTTTGATGGAGCAATAAGGCTCACCATCAATCTGATCATTCAAGCTACTCGCGACACCGACAAACGTTTGTCATAAGCGCGACAAGCACCAGTGCTGAACACAATAACGTGACCACGAGTCACCCCCTGCGATTGACACCAAGCCCACTGCCATTAAAGCGTATCGTTGGAAAGGGTTCATCGAACGAAAGCGACGCAAGATGAAGAGGATCCTGTGGACGAAGTGGTCGTTTGTACTCTAGCTGCAGCGACAATGGATCCATCTCCCACTCCTCCAAGGCCTCCGTAAAAGTGGCGGTAGCAGGTGCAATCAAAAGAAACCTACACTTTCTTTTCCCACCCTTTCATCAACTGAATAACCACCACTGCGGGTTACGCTTGTTGTCGGTGGCAACATGCGTCACAGCATCGCTGTTTCGACTTGCGCCAGAATTGGAACTGTATGATTTGACAGATCACGCTCCTGACCTTGTGGTGCTACCCGTTGGTGTGGGCTGCTGAAGACTCTGCATTAATAGGCCAGTGGAGAGTGACGGGTCGTTCATTCGTGCTGCTGCCGCGGAAAAATGGTCTGAAATTTGGTTGGGAAGTGATGTCGGTGGTGATGGGTGTGGAAAGGAAGCATCCTGTTTCTGGAGGAAAAGAGTGAAAGAGTATCGATCAAATTTGACGGATGTTCTGAGAATTGAACCAGTCCAAAGTTGGCAAGGGAATAATTTTGATTGATGAGGGGGATACGTTCACGTCGAGACTCGAGGTCTCAAAACCCTTACAGACCCAGCGCAGACTGTGGCAATGCAACGCTTGCAAGGTTCTTACTAGTTTGCGTAGGAAGACATTTGTGTTTGATGGCACATATGATCCATGCTGGCTTAGGATGTGGTCATGGATCAGCTTCAGCCCTTCAGCAATTCACAACTTGAGTGTTCACTGTCTATCTCGAGTTGATCACCAGGGTGCCGAGTACCAATATACAGCATGTAATAAGTCAACGGTCAAAAACACTTGCAAGTTCTGTACTCCGAGGCCAAGACTTCTGGTGCCTACAGAGTTCAATGGTATGGGTATCAAGTACTAGAAACAGTAAGTGCCTTTTCATCGTCCGGTTTGTAGGCCAGAAATAGTTTGAAACTTTCCGTGCTAATGTTTTGTTGCTATCTTGCTCAGCATCTTCCTTCCATTCTCAAGCAAGGGTTGCCTTTGTTGCTAGTCTCAAGAATTGACATCGTCTGTTAATCTCTGTCTACTTTTTGTCCATGCTCAGATATCGAAAAGCGGGGATCCGTTTTCAAGCTCGTATTGCACAATCACGCAAACTGCTTCAAAGCAGATCTTGTGCTTGGCCATGCCATGTCGAAAGCGCTGGTCAAGACAACCAAAATTTTTAATCCTGGAGTTAAGAGTTTCATGCCGTGCCCTAGCTCTGGTCTGTCGGGATCAAATTTGCAATTTGTCAGACATTGAGAGGTGAGGAAGGACAAAAGCAATAACGATGCTGAGTGATGAATAACTACTATTCTTCCGTAGTCAAGTGAGAACGCACCTTGAACTTGCGCAGCTCTGCCGAATCATGTGAGCTTGGAGTGCAAAGAATGCCCCTCTCACCACGATATCCGTTGTCAGCGATTCCTTTCTTTCCCGATGGCATTTTGTCTTTAAGACCAAAATCGCGAAAAATGGTTACGTCGTGCTTGGAACCGAGAAACGGCCCATTTATCCAGACAATTGAATTTGCTGATAGCGAGAGCGCTATTTCATACCCGAAGCCTGCTTGGTTGAACTTGTGAGAATACAGCTTGCTGTTCTTTGCCAATGTCGGATGAATAATTTCATTTGCCCGACAGTGGACACCGTCTACAGAGTACCAAAAACCAGGAGCGGTGGAAGTTGTCCATGCTTCTTGTGGCCAAAGAATCTTCATCAAAGGTGAGTTTGTCTTCGTTCAAAATGAAAGAAAGAATGCACCGCACTCCTGAAACTCACCTTCTTTGCTTTCAACGCTTGCAACTTGGAGACAAAAAACCAAGCCCACTTTCGAGCGGTCTTTTCGTGTAATTTTGAAAATCCAGACAGTTTCTCCTCTGTTGCGTATGTCTTAAGGAAGTTAAGGCACAGGAAAAACTTATCAAGTGCTCCAGGAACTGGAACAATACAAGCCTCTTTGTCAGCGGCAAGCAAATCTGCCCAGATGGCTGCGCAGACAACTGGAGATGGCCCATAGTGGGATTTGAAACGACGAACATTTGTTCCTGGTTCCACTGTCAATTGTCTAGTGATGCCAAAGCCTGACAAAACAAGACCGATTCGGAGGAAATCTTCTGATGTAATGATGCGATGAGCCATTGTTGCTTTGTCAAATTGATTTTATGATTGATTGTTATGAAGGCATACAACAATTTCAGCGTGTTCACGATATGCAACCAGGTGTACATAATCACGATGTTCCAGCAGGATTTTGGTGTTTGATTCGTGAGTGAGTGCTTTCAAACTTGATAACGAGGAGCAATGACGGACTGCTACTTGGTTTTCAACTGCAACTGATACGGAACAATGACTTCCACTGCTGGCCCCTATGCATGTCCCTCAATGACTGTAGTATGGAAAAAAGACTTTCGTAGCTTTGGGAGCGTTCAATGAAGTCGCCAGCAGTGCCCATGGCTCCTACTAGCGGAGAACAAGCTCTATTGAGAAAAGAAGATGTTATGGTTATCTAGCGATGAGTGCAAGTCATCCATCCAGTCTGGTTTCTGTTGTTTACCGGGGGTTCTTGCGATACTGCAGCAGAAGTTTCTGCAAGCGAACTTCTTGGTGGATGTGCTTCCTAAACACCTCCAATGGATAAACCTGGTACTCAATCCTAGTGCGATAAAGCTGCTGGGGAGCCATCATCTCATGAGTCTTCAACGTGACATCAGCCTTCAGAAGCCGTTCGGCGTCCGATCCATGCCACTGTGGCTCCCCACGATGATTTACTGCCGGTGTTGGGAAGTGCTGCCTGTGCTGCAGCAGTGCAGCATACTCCACCTCAGAATGTCCCCTCTGGTCAAGGTGTCGCTTCTGCATGGCTCGAAGTCTTGCAGGGAATTTCGAAAATTGAAACCCAGCAAACTCTGGCCGAGGAAGACAATGCCTGTTCCATATTTCCTCCATTTGCGCCTTGCTTGTAGCTGTGCACCGAATCTCACCAGATATAAGGAGTGATTGGAGGACACGCTGTGCATTGCTATTCCTCCAGAGACTTGGTTCCGGAGTAGATGCCATTTTGCCCTGGAACACGGTGGTTGATTTTTATGATCGTTTGTGAGCTTGCTTTATGAGTGATTGAATTTTGTGGTGATCGGTGTACAAGCAAGTTCACCATGTAGTCTTGGTTCCCATCACGATTTCTGATTAGGCTCTCTATAGCTGAAGGGCTGAAGGACAATCACACGCTGTCTATAATGTTGAATTCATTTTTGTTACCTGTAAATTCAGGTTCAAGTCTTGGTTCCAATCAGTACTGTAGCTACACTCTCAATTGGCTCGAAGAGCAAGATTAATATATCCTACCGGTATATGATGTTCCAAATCAATACAGCGGCAACATAGAAAAGTTATCTCATAGATCAGAGCGAATTGTCATCGACTTCATCAAAATCATCATCTACTACAAAGTAATCTCCTTCTTCTGAAGAGTAATCATCATCTTCCTCCTCGTTTTCACGAGGGCGTTGCAACAAGGGCTCTTCACGATCACAACATTGCTCTTCCTTAAACTCACGAGGGCGCTTCTTTGGGAATTGCACATGCTCCATCATCACGGTATCAAGTGTAACATCCACATCACCGCTGCGGAAAGCTATGTTGCCTTCAACAATGCCACCGAGATTGAAAGAAGGAGGAGTAGCAATGCAAACAGCCTGATCGACGACGACATCAACAGTGGGAACAGGAGGTAAGTGGATGGAATGTGAGGGCTTCGTGGCACCGGCACCACTACGATCAAGGCAGTAGTTATCATCTTTCTCATCATTTTCACGTGGGTGCTGCACCAAGGACCCTTCAGGATAATCACGTAACTCCTCCTCAGATTCACGAGGGCACTTCTTGGGAAATTCCACATAGTCCGCCGCCATCACGGAATCAACGAGTGCAGAATCCGGATCAACATTGGTATTGGTGCGGGCATTCGACGAGTCTTGGATAATGCTACCGACAATGAAAGGATTAATTTGAGGTGAAGTTGCAGGAGCAGCTTGATTGACAATGTCAACAGGGGGAGCCGGAGGTAAGTGGATGGGATGTGGGGGATGTGTAGCACCGGAAGCCCCGCTACGATCAGGGCAGTAATTATCATCTTTCTCGTCATTTTCACGCGGGCGCTGTACCAAGAACTCCCCAGAATCACCACGTAGCTCCTCCTCAGATTCGCGAGGGCGCTTGTTGGGAAATTGCACAAAGTCCGCCATCATGGTATCAATCAGTGCAACGCCCGCATCACCATTGGTGTTGGTGGGAGTATTTGATGAGACTTGGACAATGCCACCGACAACGAAAGGATTTCTTTCAGATGAAGTAGCAGAAGCAGCTTGATTGACGATGTCAACAGTGGGTACAGGAGGTAAGCGGATGGGATGTGGGGTTTGCATGGCATCGGCAAGAAGCCCGTTACTACCGGACCCTGGCAATGAAGAAGAAGTGAAGCAACATGCTATGCTCAATGGTGGGTGAGAATATATTTATAATTTATCATTCAAAGTTGCTTATAAAATCATACCTGCAAGTTGCTCCGCCATGTCGTCCTCCTCACTTTTACCCTCAGTATTGACCTCCTCCACAACTCGCATTGTCGCTTCAACAATATGAATTCTCCAAGCAATGCGACACATCACATTGACGTTATCTTTTCCACCAACCTCATTTTTGATAGGATATGGTGTAATCACTCCTTGGATCCGTCCCCCCCTTGCGTCAGGTGAGTAGATAGCATTCGACAGGTGGAGGTACGAAGGAAATTTGAGAAGAAAGTGCTGCGCGACGCGCTTACCATCATTCTCAACATCATTTCGATTCAAGTCAATAGCCTCTTGGATTCGAGGACAGGCGTTCCTATCTCTTTTCTTGATTTCAGCATGGTCCACTCGAAAGCTGGCACTTAGACCAGGCGCTTTGATGAAAACGAAGTGGGGGCTACCGGCCATCAAATAAGCTCGGTAAAGTCCAGCTCTCGCATCGCGAGGATCCACCGACATTTGAATCGAAAAGCCGTTGTGCAACTTGCCTTCGTGTTTCTTGCCAGTAAAGTAGAAGATAATGGCTTCACGGTTACGCTCCGGACGATCAATGTCAACATCGATCTCGACTAAATTCATTTCAAAAAAGCAAGTCATGCTGGTGTGAGAAAAAGACAAAAATCACCCTCTGGAGCACCTCCTCTCACGTACCAAACCTGCTAGAATCAGCCAAAACTTCATGGATGTACATTTCTTCTTTTGTGACAGTTCCGCCAGGCATAGCAATCATAAGGCTGCTGCTGGCGGATGGTGGCGTAGTAGAGTATGGAACGATCCCTCCTGGAGACCTCATCATTCTTTGTAGTGCAAACGGTGCCGACTCTGCTTGCCGTGATGGTGGAGAGTGTGCCAATTGTGGTGAGTGTGCCAATGGTGGTGAAAGTGGCGCGTCCGAGAGTCTCTGAATTGACGCAGTGTTGCCACCAAATGCTTCAACTACGCGACGTTGGTAGGCTTCAGGGCTCAAATTCTTCCATTTATTCACTTTGTTTCGCACTGCTTTTCTCAATGCAGAGTTCGGTCTTCCATAGTCATCCGGTTTCCTGTCACACAAAGCCTTCACAGAACAACTGTGGAGTCCTCCAAATAGTTCGACGTCACGCAAAAGCTGTCGCTCCCTTTTCAGACACAGGTTTTGATCATCCGCCCTCTTCTTACCTGTCGGTGATGATTCGTTGCGAAAAGAACCAAAGTTACCGCCTTCCATTGCTAATCCGAAATGTATGGGGAATCCAAAATTCTTCTGTGAGTTGTTCTCGTGATGTCGCCAACAAAGTGTGACTTATCGTGAATCAATCTTCCATAGCTGTTGCAGTCATTCTTGTGTTGACCATACACCAATTCAGACACAGTTAATAGTTAGTACATAAGTACTACATGACCAGTAGTAGGATCCATCTTCTTTCTCATGTATTTACAAGTGTAAGTAGCATCGTGATTGAAATTGGTGTTCGCAGACAAACTCAGCTTTTCACCACTAGTGGTGCAGTCAAGTCCAAGCTCAAGATCCTCGTCGACGAAGATGCAAAACGGGAGATCTTGGCTGGTCAATGGTGCTGTCGTGCTGCTATGCTATCTGATGAAGGAGGCACATTAGCTGCACCCCCCCATCAAGGAATGATTCAAACTCCCATTGTCCTTGTTGTGATCCGGTGTACAATCAACGATATGAACAACAAGCCAGCAATCTCATCAACTATACGGAGTACTTGTACTACCGGTAGTACTCAAATATCCTGCATCAATAACAAGAACGTGTGCCAAATTGACGTCACACTTGCTTTGCAGGGTGTACAGTATTACTAGCAGGTACGTAGAACCAAATACTCTCTTACATAGATGAGACCTACGACTCCGATAAAGCGATAACCGACAACCCATTACGTGTATTGTATATACTGTACCACACATATATTTCATAGAGCACAAGTTTCTTTATTGTTCCAATTTGTGTCGAGTTCTTTTTTTGGAAAACACGTTCCTTGACTAGATCGGCGAAGCCAATGGCTGCGTAGCCAGTGGCTTCGAAGCCAATGGCTACAGCCAATGGCTTTGCGAAGCCAATGGCTGCAGCCAATGGCTTCGCGAAGCCAATGGCTTCTGCGGTTATCCCTAAGTAGTTCATCCGAATCATCGATTAATTCTCGAAATGTCGTAACAATTGATTTGTCCTTAGGCATCCAAAGAATTCACGTTTTACATTATATCTATGATGAGCGCAACATTCCACTTGCATGAGAATCATCTAGAGGGGGGCTGCGAATTTTTTTATTTAGATAATCGCTCTGTGTCCACCGTACAGCTACGCGATACGCCCATAAAGCCAAAGTTCCGGAACCTCCGGATGTCGGTCCTTTGACAGCTGCGTGCGATCTTTGCCAGACAGAGCCGAGTCTGGGAGGCTACTTGACCCTTGACACCAACGGGTTCCAGTTGCAGTTTTAGTCTCATCTTCTTGTCCTTCTTCACTTCATCGGCAATTTGCAACCTCCTTCCTGATTCACTATTATCTTGACTTGGTGCATCACTATTCCATACGACGAAGCATTCAAATATCAAAGTCAACAAAATGATCCTTCATGTCTCTACTGCAACAAGACGTGCCGCACTTGCCTCATATCAAGTCCGGCACCACATGACACACGGAGGAAACAACAGCCCCATGATGATGGCTACTACCAGTGGTCCTCGACAATTTGTGCAAGTCGGTCTCGAAGCGGCGCAATGCTCCAACAACATTTTACGACTTGTCGAGTCGTCTCATGGTTGGGCCGCGTCGGCACTGGACACGGTCTCCACCACGTGGCACCCACAGGGTGTGATATGGCGACATGATGAACACTTCGGGTGGACAGCCACAACCGCCAAGGCCGAGTTTGAACAACGAACCAATTCCTCGCTTGGGTCACGGAACACAGCCAGCATCATGACACCACGACTGTTGTCCATGACGTTGTCAGACGATAGAACAGCACTTGTCAAGTTGTTGGGTGTTGATGGTTACCAGAGGTATTTGACTCTCTTAAGGTTGGATCCTGATGAAAGGAATAACTCAATGATTGCAAACGATGGTTGGCTGATTCTAAGAGAAGTTGTCATTGGGGGAGAAGCTGCTCAGAGGACTAGCAGGAGTGCATTCGGTTCCTTGAATCAAGCTCTTCAAACGTACCTCGATGTGGAACATGGCGGGGGTGCAGTTGGACGGGCCAAGGCAGAACAGCTCTTTGATCCACGTGCGTCTCTTATTGCAGTAGGATCTCGGCCTCGCGATGACGACACTCATGATGATGAAGATGATTGGTCGGCGCCTGCGGGATCATTGCTCGAAGTCTCGCTCTCTACATATTTGGAAGGGGTGGAATCTCAACGTCCCCATGCACCCACCTGTCGCGCACACGATTCGATCGTATCAATGGATGTTTGCGGCTTGGCGGCTACCGCTACAGTCCGTGTTGGTAATGGAGCTCAGGACACTGTATTTGATGACTTTCTACTTCTGGGGAAGGAAGAGACTGCCAGTGATTGGCGCATTCTTTCCAAAGCCTTCTCACCCAAGGAATGGCCTCAATAAATAGTCAAGTTTGAAGTTTTTTCCCAATAATGAGATGTTGTTCCCAATACTTTAGCCTTGCCTTTGTCTTAATTTTCACTGTCGTCTCGGTTTTCCTGAGTTTGGTTCATCGGTAAACGAGCACTTCGAAATTGAGTGCTTGTCGCAATTCGTACGGCTGGAAGCACGCAATTACAAACAAATCGATGTGGATGGAGGAGACAGCAGGTTGCCAGGTATCTAGAATCATATCACAGTTGAGATCAAGATCGTTGACGAACGAAGTCAAAACTCTTATTGGTCAAAGCTTGATTTCTGGTCTCCATCACAACCTCCTCAAGCAGGCTGACACGGCACACCACTTCATCAGAAGTGAGCTTGCCTGCTACGTTGCCTTGATGTCTGTAAATCAGGGAGAACTATAAGTGGCAACTTCCTTTACGGTCGAGGAAGAGTTAATATATGTACAGATGTCCAGGCAACAAGTAGCCTTGATGTCAGGTGAACTGAACAGCTGCGTATTCACCATGTGTTCAGATCGCGTAGCCTTGATTGGTCCACAATCTATTCTTAAACACGATACTGTCTTGGCAGCGGTAGACAAAATACACCCACCAACAGCTGCCCTTCTCCATCTTCACGCAGACAAAACAAAACTGTCCATCCTTTGTATGTACAACAATGCGAGATGAAAGTGGTCCATTCATTTGCATTGTGACCTGATCATTTGCACAGCCTTCATCCACAGGTACAGGATCATATCGAATCGATTACCTTCCCACAAGGCATCGTACACGTCTTTCGTTAGCGCTCGCGAAGCACTGCTGCCATGGACTTTCCCCGCTGATACGACGTGAATTTCCGAAAGGTTGTTCCAACCGAGGGTCTCGACTAACATCTTGGACGAATAACTGGGCATGAGCTCCAATACTAGCACCAGGTCAAACTTGGATAACGTCTTGGCCGCCATGACAAACGGAGCGAGCCATTGATCTTCCTCGTCGCGAGTCACTCCCACTGGTAAACCCATTGAATCGGTGGCGTTGCGGTCACCCTGGGGCATGGTACCGTTGCTGAACTTCCAAGCAATGAAGTTATATCGTGCTATGTGAAGGTACAATGCCGGATTGAGCGCCGACATGTTAAACGAGGTTTCTCGGTTCTTCACAAGCCATTCGTCAAACGTTGGTTTTTTGGGTTTTTTATTGAGCATAATACCCCAGAATTGATATTCATAGGCGGAAACCAGTCGATCCAGGGGGTCTCGAATTGTGGTGACGAAGTATAGTTGATCCTCCAACTTCCATCGGTCTGGTGGAAATGGGTTCCACTCATTGGATACGATCCTGATGAGGGGCTTCTTCTCTCTGTATTTGAGAAGCTTGGAATTGTTCCAAAGACCCACACGTCCATCTTTCAATCGACCATCGCCTGGCATGCAGTAGTGGGCAGGAACTTCTGTGGTATTGTTCAAATTGGTTTGCGCCAGCTTGCAAAATGACGTCCCACCAGCTTTGCTCAAATGCTCGTACCAAATGACATGAGAAGGGCGATGATAGACCCGAGGGGACAGTGCCGAAGGTGGGAGCCATGTAGGTAAGGATTTGAGCGGACATGACTTAACTAAAGAGTTTCTTTGTGCTGTTTCGAGCGCTGCAAGTTCGAAGACGTCATCATAGTACAGTTTCTTTTGCAGATCCTTAGTTGGCAATCGAGCGAGCTCAACCAAGAATCGAGTAAAATCTGTCGATGACTTGTTTTCCTCCTGGTATACGTGGACCACCGATCGCGGTGCCATCGATACAGTAAGAACTGAGAAGGAAAGTATACAAGTAAGAATCACATTGCGCAACACATTGCGGCCTTCTCTTGCTCTGGACAATTTATTAGCCCACATCCTGTTCACGGTCTTGCTCATTGATATAATGGATGGATGCAATATGCGATGCGCAGGGTGAAATGGGTGCAATGCGGTCGCCTTATCTGTACTGCACCGGGATTTGGGCGATCACTAACACCAAAACCTCACCTTGTGCTCCTCAACCGATGCAGACTTCAGACTCATACACAAATCTCGTCCGTTAGATAACGGCAGTGCGCCAATCTGTCTATGTGTGAGTTGTTATATAATGTTCAGAATTGTCGGGCGTGCTCTATATGACCCGAAAGATACTACTACGACTAGTACGACTGATTTACTCGTACAGTACTTAAAAGGTACAGTACTGGTATGTTGTCTGTAAACTGTATGATAGACCGATACGGAGGTCTCGCCTATGCATATGATAGCTATTATCGACACCGTTCTGTCACCTAAGAGTTTTGCCGGCCCATTTCGCCGGTCTCTCGTTATACCGCCGTTAACATACCCTTGTTTTTGATATTCTTTGACGGTTTTTGCTTGCACAAATAAGCAGTGCAATATCTCATAAAACCACGGTCACATAGTGCCCACCGATATCTCTCGAACGATGAGATAGCTCGGTCGCATCCATCCTCATTGAGTTGGGAATTGGAAAGAATTACGAGATGCGCGGATTAATCGTTGTTCGGCTTTTTATGAAGTAGATTTGAGCCAGAAATTTATGCACGCAGCTGCATCAATCCAAGCAATCATACGCTGTTACAATGAGCCAGAATGGAGATTTGCTAATAACTAGTGTGCATCCCCAGACAGCAGATTGCAGAGTTTAGGCGAGTGCCATCGATAGTTCTTAGACCCACATGTTAGAACATTTAAAGCATCGCCTTGCATGAGTTAAATCAGAGGAGGTCGGAGACTCTGTCAAGTCACTTCGCATTCATATAAATAAAGCATAATGATAATGATCCGCTAACAACGCCTCGCGCAAGTTCATTAAACCCAAAACATAAACGTTGCCGGGACTTGTTCCTGTAAGTTTGTTATGCCGTAATGCGCTTCAATGAAAACAAGCATAACAATGATGATTTGACGTCACTTAAACGTGAGTTTCCTTCCGAACAGATTTTGTAGATGCACCTTGTGTGTGTGTTAACTATCCTCATCCACAACGGGTTTGTCAAAGTCAGGACCAAAATGCGAGGCAATATTTCGGCTACAGTCTGTGTTGATAGTGAAGCAGTATTTGGTGATTCTTCTTCTGCTGGGGAAGAAAGACTGCCAAGCGATTGGCTCATTCCTTGCAATGCCTCGCATCCAAGGAATGGCCTCAACTTAAAAGTCAAGTTTGTACCATTCTACCGGTAGGGGTTCTACTCTCAATACTTAACCTTCGCCTTGGCCCTCTTGTCATCATGTAGGTATCTTACGTTGTACTGTAGTACTCCATACGACGCAGTCGGAAATGCTGCTTACATGGTTCAAACAATTCCTTCCAACAGTGTCTTTGGTAGCTCGCTAACCCGCGTGGTGTCTCATGGGAATGTGCCTTCAACCTTCTCGCCAATGACGAGAAAAAAATTGTGTGTCTAACCCCTAACCCCTTCCTGTTTGACGGATTTACTACTTGCTTTACATCTCGTTAGCAATATACCCGCTTGAGTGGTATTGTATAGATTCACTACAGGTGTGGGAAGAGGATTCGCCCGGCTACCTCCAACAATTTCGAAACGACGATGCGTCCCACTGATTGTTCACCGGCAGTTTGAATCAGGGAATCCAGTACACCGTCCAGTTCATCGTTGTAGCCGCTGACCCAATCGACAAGCGTGTCGATGAGTTTGGTTGATCCGTAAAAGAGCACTTCGGAATTGAGCGCTTGTCGCAAATTCGTAGGAGTGGAAGCACGAGGTGCCATGCGAATGGAGGAAGATGGTGGGGGCAGCAAGGCATCTAGAATTACATCAGTGTCGGGATCGAGATCCTTGACAAACTTGGTCAGCGCCAATTGTAGGTCTGTGGGTGATTTCTGGAGGGCAAGATCCACCATGTCCATCAGATCCTCCTCGAGTAGACAGATGCGATTCTCCTCTGAATCAGGTGTGGGCTTGCTCGCTAATTTGCTTTGTTGTTGATCAGGCGCGTCCGCCAACGCTGACTCTGGCAAAGGCAGGGCCATGTAATCTTCCACATTAATTTCGCTCAACAATCGTTCGAGCGATCTCCCCCTCCTTTGGTCCCGAAGCGCATGCTGAACTGTCCCCACGGCGGCCTTTAGTCCTGAGGCTCGAACTCCAGTCGGAGCAGTTGGGCAGTCCTTGGTCACTGTAGGCGCATCAACGCGTGTCAGGTTCAAAGAGACCAAGGTCTTGAGAAGTGAGCTCGAAGCGTTCGAGTTAACAACGTTATCAAGCTCTTCCAATGACTGGTCCAAGAGGTTGATCAGAGCGTCATCCTTAGTGTCCGCCAATGTTGGCTGAATGAGAAGTGCCTGAAGCGAATTGACGTCTGTCGCTACTGATGCTAATTCTTGTTTTGGATAAGTTGAAGGTTGTATAGACTGGTGGACCAATAGAGCGACTTTGCTTCAGATTCTTGAAGTTGCGTCATTTGCTGGTGTTTGGCATCGTATAATGCCAACAAGAGCTGCTTCGATCGACTCTTCGTGTGGGCATCCAAAATTTCTCCCACTGATTCTGACGCAACTTCCTTGACAACAATCTCTTCTTCAATAACTGGATCTAGTGGCTTTTCGATGATAACTTCCTTCACAATGTCTTGAACAAGCGTAGGATTGTATTCGTTCCATCGGTAAACCACAAGAACTTGCGAAAGTGCTGCATTCAAGAGAACCCAATAGAGGGATGCCTGAGCAATGGCAACAAGGATCTTTCCCATTTCTGATATGCTGATATGTTGATGTGGTACGGAAGAGTTGGGCTTGAGTTGGCCAAGGCTAGATGTCTTGCCGCAGCGTATCGAT
>JAKSYS010000656.1:0-34848 GCA_022925895.1 Fragilaria crotonensis | reverse complement strand
GGTACTCTGGAGTACTTACAGTTCAATTATGACTCACAAGTACCGATCGAGGAGTGTACTCATTACCAGCATACTCGAGAACCAGTAGAGCAAAGATCAAGAAGAGGAGGTTCGTGTACACCACTGCGAATCGATCTCTGTCCGGGATGTCAGGTCTTATGTCTTCGTGTCACGTTAATGTCGCCTCAGCTCCCATTCTGTGCACTACCAACTACTCCGTACTCCAGTACTTGTCCTACAGGAGACCAGAAGTACATATTTATGTCAATGCATAACATACTGTTTAAGTTTGGCTCGTGCTATCGTGTTTTCAGGCTACTGTTTATGCACATATGCATGACCGTAGTGGACATGTCCATACGGTAGCAGTGTACAGTAGAGAAGCTCGATATCATACGTTTATATTCTTGTAATCCTACTAATATCACTGCCAACATGCCTTCGGGGGCATGATCGCCTTGCGAAAGGTTCGAACAGATTATAGTACTGCACGGGTAGAAGTTAACAGTTTATCAGACCCATTGCTGCAGGGCAACCTTGGCAGCATCATCGTTGTTTCGATATATGGCAGCTTGGCTGGGCTGAATCCAATCGATGACGAATGTGTGTCCGGTCAGCAAATGCGCCGGTTACATGGGTAGCAGCAGTACAGGCCCCAGCCCTCAAGCTACTGGATGGAACCTAATGTCGGTGGTCTACAGTGTGTATTGGTGGCGGGATACGCCTTGTCATCCGCCATCATGGCGGACGAGCGATGTAGGTTGATATCGCTCGTAACGCCTCATGATGCAGCGATGTCCCAGCGCGACTGCTGGAAGGTTCGTCCATCTGTCGGATGTGTCGTTCCAAGATGATCGTTGCTTCCGTTTGATCAGACGGAGCAAACGGGCGACGAACTGGAAAAGAACTTTTCAGTCTTTTGTTTTGCGATACTACGTCCGGTTGGAATCGCCTCAACCGACGCTTTATCTTCATGCACACCATCACAAGCAATCTTTCGTGCGATGGTTGCTGTCAGTTGGCGCAGCTTTGACCTTAATATGCTATTTTGCGGGATCCGTTGAGCGGCCGATGATTAAATGGTTGTTTCACCCTCTTTCGCACTTCGTGGACGATTTGTGTTTTAATTCGCTTCCTTTCGTTTTTTGAAACTTGTGAAGAAATGGCTGACGCAGTCAATATGCGCGCGGCTTTGGAAAGGTGTGGTCTCAATCAAACAACCGCCACCTACGTGATGACCGATCAAGGCTTCGACTCCACTGAGGAACTCCTCATGGCGTCGAAAGAGAGTTTTGACACGATGATTAAGAACGCCATCAAATCTTCACCACCTGATGTCATCTTTTCGACTGCCTCGATTCGGCGGTTGAATGCGTTCAAGTATTGGGCAGAGGAGCGTCACATGTGTGTTTGCCTGTGACCCCTATCCTTTTTAATGCTGCAGTCTTGGTGGAATACATGAATGTTTGCGTTCCGATGAGATAGAGATTGCTGCCAGGAAGGACCAGGTTCCTACAAAGCCAGACCCTTTGAAGGCTGAGAAGGACTGGTTCAAGTTCTGGGAACTCAAGAATTATTGGGCGTATTCGCGGTGCAGCGAAGATTCCGTTGTCATACACGATTAGAGACCATGACGTGGTTACGGACGAGATCCGTGGTGCAACGTATACAACACACCAAGAAAATCATTGACATTGTTCTGTTGTCTGGTGAGCATTTGCCGTTGACAATGTGAGTTTGTGGGAGATCATCAAAAGCCTTGTTATCGATGGCTTCGGATGGTCATTTGTCAAACGTTTTGACAGGACAATGGACGGCAGAGGTGCTGTACTTGCACTGCGCCGGCAGTGTGAGGAAGACATCTGTCAAGACCCGCAAGAACAAGGCCTACGCTTCTATTGCTTCGTCCAATTATCGTGGAATAAGGAAGCAGTTCACCTTTGCTCAATATGTTGCGATTCACCAAGCAGCACACAATGAGCTGGAGGACTGTAATGAGCCTATTCCCGAAACTAAGAAGGTGTCGGACTTCCTTGCAGGAATTTCGGACTCGTCACTTGAGGCTGGGATCACATGTGTTTTGAGTGAGGACCGATACCAAGATAGCTTTGAAGCAACGCAGCAGTTTCTGGGGACTTTGGTCGCCAACCAGATGATTCATCGTCAAGCGAAACGTGGTGGGAGCGATGATCGTAATGTGTCTTCGGCCGACAGCGGGAGTAACAAGGGTCATGCGAAGTCTAAGGGCGGCAAGAAGAAGCTTGAGGCCCGTTTTTACTCGGCGGAGGAGTGGAAGCAGCTCACGTCGGAAGAGCGGTCCAAGGTTATCGAGCTCAAAAAACAGCAAGGGTCGAAGGGCAAGGATAAGAAGGGATCCAGCAAGAGGAAAGCTGCCTCAGCCGAGTCAACTAAAGACAAGGACGATGAGGCTGCACCAAGCGATGGTGACGAAGCCAACGAGACCGATGCGACGGCACAAGGTGGAAACGAGTTCGGACGTGGCGCGCACAAGAAAGCTAAGAAGAAAGCCACAATCTCGGCTGTCTCTTCTACGGCTGCGTTACCCACCCCGAGGGCTGTTCGTCATGTTATGATGGTATCCCGCAGAGTTGTTATGGACTCGAGTCAATTTGCTGTGACCGGTGAGGGAAGGATGGAACTCGACACCCATGCAGACACATGTGTGGCGGGTAGCAATACAGTGGTTCTTGACCTAACCGGCAAAGTTGCAGTGTCACCCTTTTGTGATTCGGAGTTCAGGGCGCTTGAAGATATTCCGATCGCAACTGTCGCAACCGCTTATGATTGTCCGTCAACTGGCAAGACGTACATTTTGGTAATAAACGAGGCTTTGTATTTTGGGGACAAGATGAAGCATTCGTTGCTTTGTCCCAACCAACTGAGGGCTCATGGTTTGAAGGTACATGACTGTCCACGACAATATGATTCTGATTCTACGCACAGTATTCATATACCGGAGTCTGACCTTACCATACCGTTGACACTGCGTGGTGTCATCTCTGGGTTCATCACGCGAGTTCCTACGACGGCAGAGCTTGAAGATCTGGCAAGACATGTCGAACTTACCTCCGATGAGGAATGGGAACCTTATGCCTCGGCCTTCTCTTCTGCTGAGGAAGAACGTGATACGTACTGGAAGGAGAGATTTGTCCTCCACCTCGGTGATTCGAAGGGCGAAGGTGCTGACTACGATACCTCGGTTGAACTGGCAATTGCAGAGTCAAATGATTTAGCGGATCGCCTCATTGCCTCGGTTCGGATTGATCTGGTTGGGGATGACCCTGTGAGGTCTGCTGGTGCTTTTGAGCTACGTTCTGTTGAAGCGGTAGTTCGCGACGGGACGCGTTCCGTCATCACGCCTGAGGATGTCGCCAAAAGATGGAACATTGGTTTATCAACGGCGACTAAGACCCTCCAAGTCACGACGCAGCTCGGTGTACGAACGCTGAAATATCCGGCACAACGTCGTTTTCGGACTGCCATGCCCCACTTGCGCTACCCACGCTTGAAGGGGACCTTTTATGCGGACACTCTTTTCTTTACGATGAAATCGGTCCGCGGGTTCAAGTGTGCGCATCTGATTGGGAATGGTTTGGGGTTCGCTAGATTTACGCCAATGGAATTGAAGAGTGATGCACATTTGTCGCTCACAAGCTTCATTCAGCAACATGGCGTGATGGAAAATTTGGTGGTTGATAATGACCCAACGATGGGCGTACAAAGAGTGGCGCAAAACAGTTCGCGAGTTTCCGGATTGATCAGCGTATGACGGAGCCCTACTCACCTTGGCAGAATCGAGCGGAACTTGATGTACGCGAGATAAAGAGATCAATTAGGAGGTTTACGAAACGATCGGGTTCTCCGAAACGTCTATGGTGTTTCCTTGGGGAGTTGGTTGCCACTTTGCGGGGACTGACAGCGTATGAAACTCCAAAGTTACAAGGGCGTTGTGCGACCGAGCATGCTTTAGGATACACACCCGACATTTCTCCTTGGGTTCAACATGCTTGGTATGAGAATGTTTGGTACCGTGATGCCGATGGTGAAAGCAGGATCGGTAAGTGGCTAGGGTTGGCGACAAACATCGGAGGAGGTGATTGTTTTTGGATTTTGCCTTTGTCGGCACGGCCTATTGCGAGGTCTACAGTATGGTCAATCACACGAGATGAGTTGGCCGGTGACGCTGTCAGGAGGGCAATTGAATCTTTGGACCTCTCGATAAGAGACAAGATCGGGGATAGTGTGGAAGATGGAATTGCACAAGAAAACGTTGGAGCTCTACCGGTGAATGGGGACTTGTTGGAGGATCTGGACGATGATGCAGCTTTCGACGAAGAACCTGGCGTGCCTGAGATGGATGAGTATACGCCAGAGACTTTTGATGGATATTTAACTGCTTCAGTCATGCTGCCTCGAGGCGATGAAGTGCTGAAAGCACAGGTTGTTGCCAGAAGAGGGACATCAATGGGAATCAATCGGCAAAGCCAACTCGAATCCGATTTTGGATACGAGGAATACGTTGTTGAATTTGAAGATGGCACTTCTGAGGTGTACGCTGCGAACATGATTGCGGAGAACATGTACGCTCAGGTGGACAAAGAAGGCAAGGCTCACACGTTGATATCCGATATTGTCGATCATGAATCAGACGAAAGAGCAATGAAGGTTGCTGACGGCACCTTCGTTGACAAGCAAGGTCGACAGCGGCCACGTATTACTACTCAGGGTTGGCGACTCTTAGTAGAGTGGAAGGACGGGACGACAACCTGGGTGCCTCTGAAGGATTTAAAGAGTCGTTCCCGATAGAAGTGGCTGAATATGCTGTTGCGAACAAAATTTCAGATCAACCCGCTTTCAAATGGTGGGTGGACGAGACGCTTAGGAAACGACATCGTATCATCAAGAAAGTGAAATCAGCCAAATATTGGAAGCGGACGCACAAATTTGGTATCCGATTACCGCATTCAGTTGAAGAGGCTTTGAGGTTCGACGAGGAGACAGGAACTGACTTCTGGCGAGCGATCGAGAAGGAGATGAGAAATGTTTTACCTGCTTTGAGTTTAGAGACGACGATAAGATGCCTATCGGGTATGAATGCATAAGATGCCATATGGTTTTCGACGTCAAGATCGGTGATTTGACCAGGAAGGCGAGTTTTGTGCGAACGGTAATGAAACGGATCCCCCAAAGGATTCAACCTTTTCGACTGTGGTGTCTCGAGACACTGTTCAGCTCTTCTTCTTAATGGCAGCACTTCACGATACGGACATATTATCGGCCGACATTCAGAACGCCTATCTGAATGCTCCGGCGAGGGAAGGTTATACACTATAGCGGGAAGGAGTTTGGTCCCAAGAATGAAGGACGTCCGGTGATGATCGTGCGTGCACTTTATGGATTACGGAGCAGCGGCAAGTCTTTTCGCGACTTTCTCGCAAACAATCTTCGAGAGATGGGGTACGTAAGTACTAAGGCAGACCGGACCTGTGGATGATGCCAGACACTAAAACAGATGGTACGGAATACTACCGATACGTTATCTGCTATGTCGATGATGTGGCGGTTACAATGGAGGAACCCAAACGGTTTATGGACGAGCTAGGGCTGCGATTCACTTTGAAAGAAGGAGTGTGCAGGAACCAATACTGTATTTGGGTGCCGATGTTATGAAATGGTATATCGCTGAGTCAGACGAACCGGGAAAGGTTCGATGGGCATTGGCGTCTACGAAATATACCAAGAGGGCAATCGCTGACCTTGAGACCGAACTAGATTCAATAGGAAAGCGACTTCCCACAAGGTCGTTACTCCACTTGCCAGTGCTTACCGGCCGGAGTTGGACCAAACAACGGAGTTGAATGCCGAGAGAGCAGAACTACTATCAGGGGCTGATAGGAATACTCCGTTGGATATGCGAACTCGGACGGCTCGATATACTCATGCCGGTATCGATGATGTCTCGATATTTGGTGGCTGCTAGAAAAGGCCACTTGGATCAACTCTTTCATATCTTTGCGTATTTGAAGCGATATGATTCGTCGACGATGGTCTTTGACGATACGGAACCTGCCTTTGATGAGAGGAGGTTTAAGGTTTGTGATTGGAGTGAATACTATCCTGGGGCTACGGAAGCTTTGCCTCCGGATATGCCGACACCGAGGACGTTCCGTCGTGATGTCTTGCTTCGTTGATGCAGACCATGCGGGTGCAGAGTTACGAGGCGATCGCACACGGGTGTGATCATCTTCGTTAATCGAGCTCCAATATTGTGGTATTCAAAAGACAGAATACGGTAGAGTCCTCAACTTTCGGATCGGAGTTTGTTGCAATGCGGATTGCAATCGAAATGATTGAGGACTACGTTATAAGCTGCGGATGATGGGTGTAGGGATCGATGGGCCATGCAATGTGTTTTGCGATAACAATGCAGTGGTGCTGAATTCAGCTAACCCGGAATCCGTGTTGAAGAAGAAGCATGCGGCTATCAATTATCATCGGGCGCGAGAGGCAATCGCTGCGGGAGTGATTAGAGTTGCAAAGGAAGACACGGCGACGAATATTGCCGATTTGTTGACGAAATGTTTGCCTGGTCCGACCTTACGCGAGCATGCGGGTCGGATATTATGGTGACGATGTGCTTCGGCACAACCCCTTTTTTTTATTTTAATACCGAGGTTCCCAAAATGGTGCCTCAGGCCTCTGTTGGGTGATGATTGTTCCGAGGCAAATCGACCCGCGTACCACGTATCAACATCAGAAGGTGCAGAATGTTAACTATGTCATTATATGTTAACTTTTTTGTGATATGTGATACATAAATTGTCTTTAGTCGCAATTATCTTGTTACAATTGAATGCATTTTTGCTTAGAAGTTATTATATTAGTTTGTTCTTACAGTATATACTTGAAAGTAATAATATTGATTGTTACGTTAACAAAATATCAAATTAAAGCATTGTAAGACATAATATGTTTGGTTATTATGCGTCACAGCAAATAAAGTGGTTAAAATTCATCATATATATTCTGATCTTACCATCATGGTTTATTGAATGACCTACGCTTATCACGCACTCCTTTTTTCAATTGAACGGTATGTATCTTACATCCCACATTTTGTTATTGGATCGGAGGGGATTACGAACGAACCATTTCTGGCTTCATTGGAAATAATCATTGTACACCAATCATTTCACGCCAATTTTGTTGATCACAATAAAACATTTGTGTTCTGTTCTCATTACTGCGCGTTAACCAAATCATCAGCAGGGATCAGCATGTCAGTGTCAACTAATGCTTGTGCCGTTTGTGGAAAGAGTTTCAAGAGGCTTCAGTCCCACCTCGCTCAAAATTTGGCATGTAAATCATTCTACATGTCACGTGTCAATGCAGCAGCTGCAACAGTGGCACCCACCATCCCGAACGACAGCATTGAAAACACAACTAATGCGTCGCAAGGCGGAAATCGTTCCACTTTCCCGAATTCGAGGACTTCACTCCGTGGGAGCGGTGCATCTGTAAGAGGAGAGGCGGGGATCCTCTGCATCACGTCAACGATTTGAACGCAGTTGACGATGACAACTTTGTGATGTTTGACGACAACGATGATGGCGACGCTGGCAATCAGGATGCTTTCGAAAAAACTGAAGAAGAGGACGAGGAGGGTCCTGATCTTGGTGTGTTGGATTTGTGTTTGGAACTGTTCAAGCTGCGAGCGAACCCACTAGGTCTCGCGCGATTTTCCCAGGAGGAGAAGGTCCTAATTGAGTTATTGGATCTCCTTAGAAAGCTGCACTGTCCTCTCAAAGCATTTACTGTGTTCCGCGAGGGTGTTCAACCAACTCGTGAGAAGGTAATTGCCAAGTTGTACCAAAGGTATAACATGAATGGACTGATCCCCAAGGAGAAGAAATTGTATCTCCCTTACACGCAGAGGATAGTGTCCATGGTTTTTTTTGATGCCCGCGAGGTGTTCGCGTCGCTTCTCTCATGCCCCACACTTAATCAGGACACAAATTATTTTTTTGATGAAGCAAAGGATCCGTTTGTTGCACCACAAGCATCCTCCGATGTTGGTGACATACACACAGGTCGTTGTTATAGAAAGACGTACGATGCCCTGATAAAGAAGCCCGGTGTTGACATGCTCCTACCTTGTGTCATGGCGATGGACAAGACCCACATCGACATGGCCGGACGGCTCCAGATGGAGCCCATAACAGTCTCGCACGGCCTTTTGAACCACATTACGCGCCGCCTCCCAAGCGCCATGCGCATCCTTGATACATCAATCACAGCACCCCGCCAACCTCCCATCGGACGCCGAAATTGATCCCAAGTTCAATGCACCCGCAGACTTGCCAAAGGGTGTGCACCGCGTCAACAACCCACCGGTGCCCTGATGAAAATGTCAGTTGGGCGACATTACTCCTCAACGAGATGCACATGCAGATCCAGTTTATTCTCGAAGAGTCTGGTTTTTGCAGTTACAAAAGTACGGCTTCCGATGGAATCTGCAGTACAACGGAACAATGCACCCCGTCGTGTTCCACCCGTATGTCCCGTTCATCATTGGTGACACAGAGGGTCACGACCGCCTATGTGGGCACTACACCGCCCGATTTTCACAGATCAAACAACTTTGTCGCATCTGTGAGTGCCCTACATACTTGACTGGTTACTCAAGTCTAAGTTTCCCCACCGCCTTCCCAGAAAATGGACACCCTTGTACGCAAGGGTTTTACCAATGAGCTCCATTGCTGTCACAGACCTACCTTAAAAACGGCTTTGCCAGGGTTCGTTTTGGTCTGCACAATCAGCGGGGCATTTTTGGTGCCTGTCCAGGTGAGATGCTGCACTTGATTTCTCTTGGTTGGTTCAAATACTGCCTGCAGGCTTCTCCACCCAAGCCGGTCCCAAGTCCAATGCATTGAAGGAGTACGATCAACTGTGTGCAAAATTGGGCCGCAAACTGTCAAGACAGAGTGACCGCGACGTCCCACGAACCAACTTTCCCAAGGGATTCTCATCAGGAACCAATCTGATGGGACACGAGATGGCGGGTGCCTTTGGTGAAGTTATTTGCGTTGCACACCACCTGCTTCCGCGCTATCTTCGATGTCGGGAAGAAGGAACCGAGACTTGGGGTTCCCGACCAAAGGCTTCGTTATGAAAACCATGTCACCGATTGATTGACATCGTGACTGCTCTTCTAGTGTGGCATCAATGGATGAAGCAACCATCCATTCCAAAGAAAATGGTGAAGCGTTCACATGTGGCAGTTCAGTGGCTGATGCGTGTTGTCGCTGAAGTGGCACCCCGCCCAGGAGCAATGGGAAACAACACGATCAAGACACATTTGGTCTTGCATCTGTGCGAGGACATCCTTGACCACGGCGTCCCAGAGAACGTAAACAGTTCGTACGCGGAGTCAGCCCACATTCCACTCGCAAAGGTAACATCACGGAACACCCAGAAACGAGCCGTTTCATTCACCAAGCAAGCTGCCCATCGCTACATTGAGAATCTTGTTGTATCGCTTGCTTCCGCGGACATGGACACCAAAAAAAAGCGATGCCTGCAACAGAGCAGGTCAACCCGTTGCATTACTTGTTGACGGCAAGGGTGGCCGACACTTCAACCTTTCATGGAAGACTGGTGATGAATTTTCAGCGTGCCGCTGGACTCACCCATCTCCCGGTGACAACATGGAGACAGCCCACCTTTCAACCCGAGTGATGGACTTCCTGAGTCAACACTGCTTGCCCAAGGTGCCACAGCACTCACTTCCATGCTTCACATTGTTTACCGACCGTAAGGGCAACAAGTACCGCGCTCACCCCTGTTACGATGGCAAAGCCTGGAACGACAGCGCAATGATCAAGTGGGAAGGATACCTCGCAATTATCCAGCATTCATCCACACCTTTGTTGATCTTCGCGGGCTTCCAAATGGAGAGCGCATTAACATCAAAGCAAATGGGCAGAAAAATTTGGAAGCCGGATTGTACGCTGTCGCCCATTCGTTTGATCCAGTTTCCGTTGGTGACCTCGACACTCCAAACACTCTCATAGGGCGCTACACCCCACATTTCCACTCACCTGAGAGACATCCCACCTTGTTCCTGGTGGACGTCAAGTCAATCTTATCTCCAGTACTCGGCATCGAAGACGCCCCCATTGGAGTAGAGAAAGCGCCGAGGCGCAAGCGGTGTCACCTGTTTTTGATCCGTCGGAAGGCGGAGTGGCCCCAAGCGTGGGATTCTCTCATCAATAAGTGTCATCACGATTTGGAACACGACGTCGACGACGACACTTGGTTTGAAGAGGAGTACGAGAAAGAATTTGTCAGCCGCCTGCCAAGTGGCCGAGGTGCATAGGGTCAAGACCGAAGAGTTTGGAGCCGAGGTTGCTGCAAAGAAGGCCGAAAAGGTTGCCGCCAAGAAGAAGAGGGAGGACACCGCCACAGAGAAAGCGGCTGCAAAGGCTGCGAAGGCTGTGAAGGCCACCGCCACACAACAGTCCATAGGGAACTTGAAACGCAAAAGGGAAGCTCCCGTGAAGACAAACAAGGGGTAGCTAGGCAGTCCTTAGGGTGCCATCGATGAGAGTACCAGTAGAAGGAATAGTTTCAGTATTCAAATCGAACATGTTGTTTATTTTTTTTGTTTCCTTGGTATCCTGTACCTTCCACCAACCTCCAGGTCAGTTGCCCGCACCTGCCAGCCACCAAAAACCAGCGGCACAACGGAGGGGAGCTCAACAGTCGGCTCAACAGAAGCGAACTCAACAGCAGGACAACCGACACCCGCAACCACGGCATCCCCGGATTCGATCCGAGGCCCCCCCCCCACGGGGTTTTCTCCGCCTCCTGTTCGGCCGCTTCTTGCGATCCACCACCGCTTTAACAGGAGAGGGCTTTCCGGGACAGAAAGCCTCGGCACACGCGGCACGCCCCGCCTCAACAATTTTTCCTTGCTGCCGTGAAAGTTCCATAAAGATAATTTCGAAAGGGAGACCTCTTCCTGGCAACAAACCCACGTTCCATCCCGTCTGGACAGGAAACCGACGTGCAGTGCCGGATCACCCTGCCATCCCAGCTGATGGCCACGCCGTGGCCAAGTTTCACCGCCATGCCACTGAACTTGGTTTTCGTGCCCGGTCGCAGGCCACACACACTGGGGATAACAAAATACCAGTTCTTCCCAAGGCCCAGCACCTCCTCTGTCCACACACTATAGCCCTGCGAGGCATCGTTCACGTCGTAGTGCGAGGAGTTGCCCAGGTTTATGCTCATGTCGACGGTGTATCCGACCCGTTGTCTACGCTCTTGCGCTTCCATTTTCCTCCGAAGTTCCTTGCGAAGGCAATCGCCACCGTCTCTTTCGTCATCGTCATCATCGTCAACACAATTCTCATCATCGCAATCCGACCCACCCCGCCCGCACGACCCACCCGTCGGAAGGGCAACGCCATCCATCGGTGGCACCGGACTCAGTCCCGAGTTCTCCTCGGTGTCCCTTACCACGGAGTAGACCACAGGAAACAGCGACTCCCAAGGGTTGCCAAGTCAACCACGAGACCCCGAGGACACTATCCGAAACACATCCATTGGCTGCGTACGGAATCTTGCTGTGAACAGCAACGCCTGTCGGGGACTCTTTTTCTCGATTCTGGTGCCCAGTGCAAACATTGAACCGACATCGGACGACTTCGCCCTGGCAGTGCCCTTCGCCCCCGACACTCGGATCTGACGACACCGCAATGTCAACCGCTCCAGCAACTCAAGGTGGTCATCGCACGCACTGATCTTTGTTACGTTCCGGATGGCAACGACAGACTCACGGTTTGGAATTCCATCGACGCGAACGTGAACATCAACAAAGTGAGTTTCTGGATCAATGATCCAGCAAGACTCCTGCAGATTGTAGTGGTGGCTGCCGTCAACGTAATGCCGGCAATCAAACTTCGCACTACTAGAATTTCTGAGTTTGTTGCGGAATTCATGAGCGCGGTAGTCAGCAGGGACAGTCCGCAGGTCAACGCCAGCAATGAAATCCGGTGGTAACGCAGGTAATTCAGCATCACTATTGTGAACGGCCCTGCACAACCCGATTCTGTAGGGAACTGGGTAGGTACCCCGTGGAGATCCTCCACGCAGAAACACGGCGGTTGTCGCCTAGACCGCGATCCGAATAGAACCGCCTCACAAAGCTGTCACCACCAAAGGCATACAACGGAAAGTCGTGTTCTGTTCCCTCCGTCCTCTGCAAGCGGAGCCAGCTCATATCATACGCTCTCAGCGTGCCGGGCACGCCAGCATCCCCAACGTGACGGTCACGGTGACAATAGAACACCCCACACTGAGGTAGGAACAGAATTGCAGCCCGGTAGAAATGATCCATCCCAGGGCCAATGTCTTCCGGTTTGCGTGACAGGGCATGACGGACTGCATCGCAGTCATCGCAATGCGAACGACGGCCGCCACCACCACTCCTCCCCCCCTTCCCACCGCCAGTCAAAACGGCCGGTGAAGGAGCCCGATTGAGTATCACGTCCATCACGTAGAACTCGTTGAGGAACTCCGACTGGAGTCCGGACTCCGGGAACATGTCGGCAGCGGAACGCAATTGAAACGGCTTGCATCCGAAAGCCTTTGCAATGACGCTCACGGGAGTAAAGCACAAGAATTCGCGGCACTCCCATCACCACCCCGCATGGCCTTCACAAATCTCCGCCTGAATGCAATCCTCTCCTCCGAACAACGGCCATGGACAACAGCGTCATAATGCGCTGATGAGTTGGGCGATTCTGCCTCTCGTCGCGCCCAGTAGGAAGGAATTTCCCACTGTCCGCTCCCGGAACACGTGGCGAGTTCCCCAGGTTCCTGACACACGCCATAGTTGGGGAAGTCCTATTCCCGGTCTCCGCAGCCTTCTTCTTCGCGTTTTTCCTCTTCTTTGCGAGCTTTTTCGTCTTCGCCAACCCCACTCCCACAACCTTCCTCTCCGCCACAACCGTCATCCCGTTCTCCACCACAACATCCACGCCAACGCAACCAACGTCGCGTCGATTTGGCGACATCGGGCTCTCTACTGCTTCCTGGCAGGTACATCTAAAAAGCAAGACCTGAATTCGTGTCACATATCCCTATTTTTTGTTTGGATTTATACGAATTAAATTATGCATAGATCCGTACAAAATAATGCCACATTATTGTTCACGTACTAGTTTTTTTTTCGTATTCCGTACTTTTGTATGCACATGTTCCGAAGTCCAGAATTCGGAATCCAACAAAATACTCTTTGATACACCCGAGTTCTAATTGATGGATTCGGTATAATTTAGAATACGGAATCCTAAGTTTCTTCTCACGAAACAACGTAATCTAATCAGGCGTACTCCTGATCTTTCGTCGCTAGTTAATCCTTAATTTTGCATTTCATATTCCTTTACTTAGCACCGCCTGATTATGTTGTATCGTACTGTCTATTTATGAAGTGGTGTGTGGTAAATATCTGCATCTTAATCAATATTAAAATAATCACATTATAAAGGCACAATGCAGTCTGGATTTTCATTTGTGCACAGCACGGTGTCAATACATCCCATATCATCTCGTGGCATCGCTTTGCGCTTACGGTTGTTTGCACGTCGTGGATTTGGTTTCACAACACGTTGGCGCTCCAAAAACATTCAGCAATTGATTATTAAACATCACTCCACGCGAAATCCTGTCTTCTTTCACGGAATCGTAGAGCTCATTAAACTTATTCATGCCATCTTCAGTCCATCCAATCCCAGCTACACCATTAGTATCGTTGCGTTGTTTTCGTGACAATGTATACTTTGGTGCCTACCATTGCACCAAGTGTTAGCTTTGTAGCATGCTTGCGATATTGTCACGCAGCAATCAAGAACTTACCACAATCGCGGGACCTGACCCGCAACAGCGTTAACATGTGCTTGAATCTGTAACGAAGTATCGGCCATATTTATAGCAATGTGTTAGCACGGCAATCGAACAAAATCAAAACATTGCACTTTATCGTCATACCTTTGATTGTTCCAATGCCAATTCAGACATCCATGTCTCTGTGTAATTTAGTAACACAAGAAGCATAAAGGCTTCGCTTAACGAGAACACATATTCATTGAAAACACAAGCATCGGAACGACAATAACTCATCATGTTAGCCTTGTCATTCCAATTACTGTGTCCCACAATGCAAGGCGCATAGATATCAATTAAATGAACATAATGAACCAAATTGTCTCGCATAGCTAACATGTAGTCCATATCGGCATTTTGACCATTGTTGACTTTAAAGTGCGGTATCTTACCACACATGCCGTCTGCGTTGACACAACAAAACCAAACGTTAGTCATATGATTGCACTCGAGCCATTCATAAAATTGTACGTACCTCTGAATCTTAAGCGCATGTTTTTGATGACGTTGTTGCGACGATCTGTGTGAGTACAAACAACAAGTTTACGCATGTCTGCCCACCAGTATTCATCAACGTCTTCTGTCGCTACATTGCAATTAGCAACAATCATCGAACAAACGGTGCCACGTCTTAAATCATATAAACCATGCAAGTCTTTTTAAAAATTTGAGACGACTGAACAACTTTGTTTTGACACACTCTTTCACCATCATGCGTTGCGACGCAATTGTGTTTTGAAGCTGCATGTTAAGCGGAAGAGGATGAGGAGGAACCATTGCAACATTTCCAGGCATTAACGCACGCTCTGTTTCTCCGCCGTCTCGCATTGATGGCATGGGAGAATAACCAGTCATGATCGGCGTTACTTGGTGTTGTTGTTGATGATATAGTACTTTTGATCACTTTGCACGGCCTCAGCAACTGCGCAATCATTTCGTCTCGACATATACAACATGTTTTTGGTAAGTATCGAAGGCAGTTCATCATCCAAAACGGATGATGGGTCCAGTTGACCGCGATGATGCATTCCGTTCATCTGAAGCAAACTTGCGTTTTATGAACTCATGTAAAACGTGCTGTAGTAAGTCTTTATAATTCCACGATTAATGCAAACTCATTCAAACATTGATCATTTCATCCAACGTAGATATATGTTGTATGACAACATGTGGTTTGTTGCATGTATAAATGTGAACCAAAACACGTGTTGTGGTTCAAACAAAAGTTACGACTTACGATTTATTTGAAAGTCAAACCTTAATTGCGTGCCGCGCATTATTTAAATTTGAACATTGTTTCCCGCATTAAAATCTCAGTAATAAATTGATGGCACTGTGAACTGGTTCCGTGCTAAGAACAAAAAACGGTAAATTAAATTAACGTGCTGCCGCTGTATTCAACGTAGAACAAGATACTGGATTCACACGATTCAACGCTACTTCCGTGAAAGTAATCTAGTAGTTTGCATCAAATGTTTTCATTGCCCTTTTTTACTATCGTTGAGTTCTTAGTAAGTACTTTACTTCGGCCGGTACTTCTACTGGTCTGCAATACGACTGTATTGTTCTTACTTTTTACTTTGATTGCTCGCCGTCTCGCTAATGCGTAATACAGACGTGTTCATTGTTAGACAATTTTGTGTAACCTATGTGGGCCTCTGCAGATGCGGCATCACAATAGGATAAACACATTGCTGCTGTACCGGTCGTTCCATATGTTGGCGGTTGTCGTATATGGTGGTTAGCTGTCGTGTGATTGCTTATTGTTCCATCGCTTTTTTTCGCGTAGCAAATGGCTTTGAAATTCTTCATTTTGTATTTGCCATTGTTTTTTCTACTGCGGTTATATCACGGAATCAACCGTTGTGTTGCAATTGTGTTTCGATGCATCGTTACTTGGTGTGGTTTCGGTGTTGATAGTGATACTCGTCTTGTAGGCGTGCCGTTATATATATGTCGCAATTCAATTTGCTTTTGCTGTTAAACAAACCGCCAAGGCTCCTCGAGAACGCAAATGGAACTGACGATCTTGGGGCTGCGGGCATCGAACCACTGCGGTCCCTGCTAGTTAATGCACCTCAAAACCTGCGTTTGTGTGAAGAAGTAGTATAAACCTTCTCGGTACATTATCCGTTAAATCGATGTTAACATGACGTTAAACGACCGTTATGCGTCGAACACATTTTTGGTACACAACTCCATCCAGTGTCAGATCCTCAAGTGAACTGACACACTTCTATTCACTCTTTTCTCAATTCTTCACCAAATTCGTTTCTGTAAGTAACATCCCATCCTCTTATGTCATGAGATGAATCTGTGAGAGTTTTGGCTTTGAAGATGACAAGGTTGTTGTTCTTTTTGAATGGATGAGATCAGGGGAATTTTGGTGTGTTGCCGCAGGGTAACCCGGATGTACAAAAACTCTACTTCCACGCGTTTTCTACGGCATCGTCGTACCAGCACTGTTGTTTTTGTACAGTGAGTACTTACTGGTAGTACGCGCCAAAAACACGTGGCCTCTACTGCATGGTGGTAGGAGCACTGTGTTGTATTTACTACGCGCTTGTTCCTTTGACAGTAGGTACTCTTTATCACTGTACCTGGTACTGATCAAGATCTTACCGTTGTGCAACCAAGAGGAAACTGCTTTGCTGCATCACAATCGAAATAACTCACTCCAATTTTGATCTGTTTTGTCAGTTTTACAACCAACAACTTCAGCTGGCAAGCATTGTCGTCGTTATTGATTGATAAGATTGTTCAGTTGCTGCACCATCTCGAGTTTTGTGTGTGGACATCAGTCACCTGCGAGGATCTTGCTCGAAAGAGTAGTGTGCCTACACGTCGTGCCTTACTGGTAAAGCCCACATTACTCGGTTGGTGCAGTAGTCCTTTGTTTAGCAAAGGACCGTTCAAGAAATTGGACGCCTGGTACATTGTTGTTGATTGATTTGGAGGACATTGTGCTGTTTGGCCACAGTTGTTGCGAGGACGCAATTATTGTTCCTGTCATTCCTTGCTTCTCTCTGTTGCTGCACCAGCTCGGTTTTGTGTGTGGACAGTGGACACCAGTCACCTGCGAGGATCTTGCTCGAAAGAGTAGTGTGCCTACACGTCGTGCCTTACTGGTAAAGCCCACATTACTCGGTTGGTGCAGTAGTCCTTTGTTTAGCAAAGGACCGTTCAAGCCATTGGGCGTCATTGAAGTTTGTGAGGTCTGATTGAAATCATACGATTGTTGATTCTCCATCATGAGTGGGAAAGATTTGACGAGTGAAATGCTTCGTGAAGTTGATAGTGAAGCTGAGTCCACGGCCGCATCAGAAACAGTCACCAATGCTGAGACAACACTCATGATTGGTAGGATGGAAAACAGTGATAGTTTGGTTTCGTCGTCCTCAGAGGCAAATGCCAGAGCTGAGACAAGCCAAATGCCTCCTGTTGAATTGGATGGTGATGCAGATTTGGCAGCTTCTGCATTGGCATTGTCGAATCTTGCAAGTGCCGATCCCATGCAAGGACTTGAGGTTATGGCCAAGGCTGCTGGTGAGGCAGTACCGCACAACGCCCACTCCTGAGGTTATCCACAAACTTATTGAAGGTGACGTCGATGTTGTGGTTCCTGTTCCAAGTACACCCACGAAAGTTTCAACATTAGCTTCGGTGTATAAGTTTGACGGAATTAATGAGTTGGCTGGACAACTTAATCATGGACAGAAGCGCGGCATAATTGCTGCGTATATCCGTGGGTTGGATGTCGGCTTTGTGGAACAGAATTTACCTCCATTCCGTAATTGGTTCAAACACTTTCGGTTTGCGGAGGCTATATTCAAGCCTGGAGACATTGGCAATAAAATGTGGCATTTTCGCCATGTTCTCTTGGGGCCGCAATGCGTCGAAAACATTTCTTTTGGAACAGCTCCAAAGAATTTCTTAACTTGCGCTCGACAATTTTACACCGAGATTTTCCATCCCTCTCCGTCAATGGAAGAACAAATCGATCGGGCCATGAAACAAGATATCACAATCATGATGCTTGCTCTTCGGGTTGCCAAAAAGGGTGTTCTACCGAAATCCCTGACGCCATATGCCTCATCCCTGATCACAGTGTCAGCGGTTACTTTTCAATTGCATCGCGATCCAAACGATCATGGAGCAATGTCGGTATTTGTGTCTTTCTTGGGAGTGACGCACCATTTGACAGCACATCCGCCTTCGATAACATCGTGGCGCCGCAATGGAGTGGGTTTGTTCATGATGGTTCAAGTTATTAAACGGTGTGCATCCATTAAGGATGTCAAGACGATTGAGGTGTTCCTTCAATGTTCAGAACCATCAGCATTTCACTTCTACACGATGATTGGTTTTCGTCAGTTGAACAAAAGTGAAGCAGATGACGGGTTTAAAATGCTTCCTTTGCATTTGCAAACAGCATTGAAATCCCAAACCCCATCATCCTTTTTGCGCTCAACAAATGATTCAAAGCACCCAATGCTTATGCATTTGCGCCATGGTGAATTGAATTACCGCAATTCTGCAAATGCCGCCAAGGACAAGGAAGATGATGAAGACACAGTCAATGTTGAACCGAGGACCCAACCATTCTGGTGCCAGTATCCACCTCCACTTTTGATAGGTGGTGGAAGATTCGTCTACGATCGAAAAGATGCGGACAATCTATTTATGTCACTACCGCTTTTGCGCAAACTCTTGCCTGGTCCACTTGAGCCTTTGTTGCCTGCCAATTCGTTGTTCTTGAAAGGCGAAATGACGCTGGTCCGTCGCAAGCAACATAGTGAATCGGAAGGAACACAATGGTTTTCGAGTGGTGAGATAAACTTGATGCTTTCGATTTTGACATGTGATGGAAGATATGAAGATGCAACTTTCATTTTGTCTGTTTATTTTGGAAGCGTCTTGAAGAAAGGTTTTGCGGCGCACGCATCTTACAAAGCCCTCCTTCAATTGGAAAAAGACAATGCATCAATGGATGAAAAGGAACTCGGAAGCCTTGGTCCAAAAGATTTTGGGAACAGGTTCGAAACAGATTAAACGTACACAACAAGTTCAGCAAGACTTTGTGGTGCATGAAATCATCGAGAGAAATCCCGGATTGCTTTCGAAACAGGTATTAGTGTTCCCTCAAAATGAGGATGGTGAGCACTGGAGTGTTACTTTTGTCTTCAATCCAGGGTACATTCGTGACAACGTTGGTGACATTGAGAATGCAGACAATTCTCCAAAACCATTTTTCTTCCGATACTGCAGCAAATATCCGTTTGGGACGCGGGATGTCTCCATTGATACAGGCATCATTTGGTTCCTGAACTTGTCATACAGCACCAAAGTTTACCAAGAAAGCATGCCTGCGCAAGGTGCGGCTATGAGATGGTGTTCCCCATTTGGAAAAACGTCCCAAGGCAATATGCTTGGAACCAAAAGCTTTCCGGCCTTACGTCTCCCAGAAGCAAATTTGCTCCCCACGACAAGACGATGGATGGAACTGTGGAGTGGGAGTTGTTGCTGCTGTCGGGATTATATTGCGAAATGTTTGCACCCAAAAAGTGGAACGAATGAATTTCGATGAGCAATTTGGTCCTCAGAAGAATTGGGAGCTACATCAGGATAACATCACAAAGGAGTGGTTTGCCTACTTTGACAGACGGTTTTGAACCACTCCCGACGGAAAACAACGACTTGATATTGGCAGATTATCTTACTATGCTTCGCCAAGAATGGTTTGTTCTCTTTGATCGGATGGCTGCTATGCAATATGAGGTGTTCCCAAAACGAGTGAACAAGAACAATTCGGTCAATCCATTATACTTGGAAACAAAGCAGAGTACACTTGCTTGGCCCGATTTCGACACAATGAAAAAGCGCCAGACATTGTCCAAGCCAAAACTTCGCCTACTGCGCAAACAAATTGATGAAGAGAAAAAGAAAAGACACCAAGCTGCAGCTCAAGGTGATTCATCTGCAATTGATGTTTCCCAGAGCCCCGACAGAAATATCATTGTTGATTTATCTTCACCAGCAGAAAAGGCAGATAAGGCTTTTGATTTATCATCACCAGCAAAGAGAGGGGCTGGTGTATCCATGAATCTGGATGAAAATGTGACAATCAATTTAATGTCGCCAGATGCGAAAGCCTCTGCTGCATTAAGGGAAACTGTTGATGACAATGAAATCAATTTCATGTCGCCAGAGACAGAGCCTTCGATGGCTGCTGCAACGCAGGTTGCTTCACAATCAAATGAAATCGCAAGAGCCTCTGCTGATGATTTGACAATAATCGATCCTGACACTATTGTTGCAGAAATCAGAATCGACCACACACCAACAAAAGACGACGTTGCAGACATCGAAATTGAAGACACACCAACAAAAAAAAGACAAGTCGGCAGATGAAGAACCAGGGTACACAATCAAGAAGATCGAGGATCCTTCAAAACTTGGACCCATCAAACTCCACATTCGAACCCCCACAAAGAAGCGCAAAGATGGCGAATTGTTGAAACGATTGCATCTTGATGATGTTCTGTTTGAAGATGACAATGTGGTACCCCAACGAAAGAAAGGAAGACTCAAAAGCGATGATGATGATGGTGATGTCGACAATGATTACATCGTGCTCACTGAGGAAGCCAAACAGCAAAAGGTTTCTACACAGTCGACAACTACGATTGGGGCCTTCTATCACAAATACCATGCTACAGCGACTGCAGATGATACAATTGTCACTATCGACAAAGGTTTCAAAGCGGAACTCTCAAAATTTATTGCAGAGAGTTTTGAAAAGTGGAACTGGTCAAGTGAAAAGGATCACCAGAAAACGATTGAGTTTTGGGCAAAGCAAATGAAAGCCCGAGATTGCTCCGAAACCAAGAAAGAATACATCCGTGAGTTGATTAAAGGTATCAAGAATGAACGATCTCAGTTTACAAAGGAGTTGACGAACGAGTTCATGTTTACTCGCCTTACGATGGTTAAGGGGCTCCGCTTTGAAAAAGCAAACAACAGCTTTTATGCTCGCTTGGTTTATCAAGAACCAAGCGAAACAGATCCAAAAAACAATGGTGGTCTCTGAAGAAGAACTAAAAGTCGATGAAGAATGGGTCCGAAGCGAATATGCAGATGTGGACATTCAACATATTATCAACATGCATCAAACAGACAAGTGGACTGACGTTCCACGTGATGTTGAAGTAAGAATCGCCAAACATAAAGTTGTTCGTGTGCGATATGTGCCTCCCCAAGTTCGCCATGTGATTGATTATGAAGCAACAAAGAAGGTCATAAATGAGAAGGATGTAACGAATGCCAAGAGGCGAAAGAAGCTTGGATTTGCTGACCTTCCAGCGGAGCGAATCGACAAACTTTCGCTTTTGGAACAGACAATTCCCAGACGCCGAATGTCACAGCAAAAGGCACCACCCACACCTTCTAAGGTTGCAAGAAGTCCAATGAACATCAAGAAACATGAGAAAATACGTCTTGAAAAGGAAGAGGCAAAATGGCAAAAGTCAGTCATTCGAAAGCCTGTTACTTCAAAAGAGAAATGGTTAGGTCGAATGGAAAATAATAAGGAGACAACTTTGGAGGAAGAGTTTGTCAGTATGGCATTTGGTGAACCATTTGTGAAGGAGTTGAAGATGGGGGATCTACGTGGGTTCGTGGATGTGCCCGTCGGTGATTACAAACCATCTCACTTGCACCACCATCCAAACTTGCAATGTTATGGGGGCGCCTGCTGTCCACTTCAATCAAGCTGATGGAAAAGATTTGTGTGTGTCGAAGGCCCTTGCTTCAGCTTTGTTTTCGCTAGGTTTTTGCGACGAGGCATCTACCATTGACAATTTCGGTGAAGAAATTTTAAAAGGGGCAGTTGTCGATGCTTTGGAAAATGTTGTGAAACATGCGAGAAGCATTCTTCCGACTTGGATAGTGATTCGGCGTTTGCCTCGACAATTCGATTGGAGAGTTGACCTCGATGCGCGAAACCTCTTGCTTGGTGTTCTGACTGCATCGGACGGTAGCTGTTGTCATGCCGTTTGCATTCATGGAGGATTTGTGTATGATGCGAATGAGGTTAAAGCCCTCCCTTTTTGCGAAGAGGCTTTGAATTATTGTACCTCTACTCCATTGGTGAAGAGTGAGTTTGTTGGATTCCGGCGGGGTTACATTTTTCGATATGAAGGACAGCGACAGCAGAGGATTGAAAAAATGACATTGATGACAGAAATAAATTGAAACCTTTTACATGAATTAAGTATAACATTTATTTTATTATGACCCTGTTTTGAGATAGCATTTGCTTGACTCGTCCACAGGTTCAGTAAATTCTGATGCCCACAAATGGCGAGGCAACGTTTGCAAAATTTTAGAGCCATCATCCTTAATCAAAATAGCAAAGCAGGGGCCATCTATATCAGAAGGTTCAATAACGGTATAATCGTCGGACATTAACCATTCGGTCAGAAGCACTGATTTGATGCCAGTTGTGTGTAAGCCTTTTTGGACAACCAGTCGAATGGGTTGCAGATTGTTGGTAACAACAACCATAGTTAAACGGCACGGATGCACCGAGACTCTGTTGGACGTTTTGGTTTTGAAGTTCACATTCATCCAATCATAAACAGGACCTCCAGATTGGAATGATGGATGGCATCGATACGTGGATGCGTTGTGCCTCAGCTCCGTGCACACATGCACCTTTGAACCAAATTGGTAACTCAAGAACTGCAATACAGTATCGGGAATGTGCATCAATGAGACATTGGTTTGAGTATGCCAACACAACCGATATCCAGTTGTGAAGTCACATGTCAATGTTCCAAAAGTGGCTTTGCCAGTGCTGGTCGGAGGATTGGTGTTCTCAGGAACGTTAGCGGCACCTTTTGTGGTGTCCCATATTCTGGTATAGACTGCATTAATCATCAGTGAATACGACAAGCGTTGCGCAGATTGTAGTTCGTAAGCAGATCCATTGTGACGTTTTTGTGCTCGGCGGCCAGGCTTTTGGCAACTGGAATTAACAGTGATTCTGGACGTTGCGCACAATAATTGATTGGAGCACCAAACCGTTCCATATTGTCGAGTAAATGCAACAATTCGTGAAACTTTGGAAACTTCCACGATTTGTTTTTGGACAGTGGAATGTCAGTTACACACATGGACATTAATGTTTTGATGGCATTCTGAACAACCATTTTGGATTCTGCATGATGCTGCGGGGTCCAGTATGAGGTTTTATTGAGCCATTGATCAAAACATAACATTGCCTCAAAGACAGAAATCACAGCAGGAAGGTTGGCAGCTTCTTCGGCTGCAGCGTTTTTATCAGCACTTTGGGCTCTTACTCGCCGCATTTCAAACGTGGATTCTAAAATCAGCCATCCTTCATCATATTGTGCCAGAATTACAAACAAAAATACCAAACCCAAACGTTCCGCTGCTGAAATTTTTGTCAAATTTGTGATACCTTGGCTAAAATCCGTTGCAGGAAACGTTCGGCGAATTGTTTGTCGGTGCGTATTGTGAAACCGAATTGCAAGGGCGTCCAACGCCGCCAACTGGCTGGGAGGGACATTTTCAAGAATCAAGAACGTGACCATTTCGATCATGCCTTTACGAAACGCATGCATGGTTTCAACCGGTGTTGCACCATATATTCCACGAATTGGGTCGGCCATCGGAATGCTATCAAAGACATTATTCAAACGATGTTGTGACCATCGTTTTCGAGTTGCCACGTTGGGATCACGCGCAATGGCTGCAATATCGTGGGCTGAAAGCATAGAACATTGGACCTCAGGATTATCCAAATTTTCATGATCGACATCACACGCACGACTATGTCGCTGAATGCCTGCTCCATGTGACCCAAATCGACCACACAACATGTCACCTTCTTGCATGTCTTGAATGACATACAAAATACAAGTGACGACATCCACTTGCATGATTCCCTGGGGACCAATTGGCAATGATACATTCATTAAATAGGGACCGGCCGAAGTAAATGAACTTAACACTGCATCCAACTGGGCATGATAGTTCCGCACATTGTCACCTTGTTTCATGTTAGTTTGATTTTGTGCGGATGATAATTTTGCTTTTGGGAGGAAGCCATGATATCCCCAGGCCTGTAGCTTACGACGAAACTCCTCTTTAAAAATAGCTGGCGCGAACATGTATGGTTTCAGTGAAAATCGGGCATTACCTGTCACATGTGTGCGGTCGATCCATTGGATAATGGGAACAAATAATTGTCGTGCCGGATTCGTTATCATTCGTTGGTATGCATCGCGATACACACTCCCAGAAAGCGCATCCCCAAGTCTGCCATCAGGGCTCTGATATGGTACCAAGGGATTGTTCAAATCAATCAATAGATTTTCAGCAGTCATGATGGACGGGTTTTGCAACAAGTTAAGTAATTGCGGTGCGAATTCATAAGCGATGACATCGCACGGTGGTCCGTGCGGCACCTCCACAGTGACAACCGCAGGTAACAGCCTCTGTGCGTTTGTCACAGATTGAAACAGAACATCCACATTTTTCAATCGCGATTGCCCACCGACGGGATTAAATGAGTACCCATCTGCGTGGGCATGTCTGGCCCATTTAAGACCGATTCAAACGCATAATCAGGCGCATTTATGTCATCCAATATCTTTAACAATGAAATGGTCCATTTTTGATCCGTAGAAAACATAAATTGTGATGCGGCAACTCTATCATGACGTGTTGGACATTCAGGTATATCATTGGGTTCATCCACAAGATTTTGAATGTCATTTATATCATCAAACGGTGATTCCGTCATATGAATGACGGGTGGCAACAATGCTGGCAGTGCGTTCAACGACGATGGAGCTGCACGATTGTACAAGTCATTTACCACTTCGCAACGCAAATGCTTGGGACGTTTGGTACTTGTAAAACGCTTTCATCAAAGGTTGCGTCAACGCGATATTGCGCAACTGGTGTTGTGGTTGTTGAATGGCCGCGACGGAGAAAAGCTAAACATGTCGGTGACCGCTGAAAATGGATTGTGAATGCCTTTTCTGTTGTGAACAGTTTGTGACGGCTCATACAATGCGGGTTGTAGCATACAAATCCTGACATGTTTTGAGAGTGATTGAATTGTTTATGTTGTGAGAGATAATAAACGTGGTGTTTGCGTCACTGCGTGTTTGCAAGTGGGTGTGTCATCAAACGGCTGCTTTCACAACACTGGCTAACAATATCAACATTAATTCATGGACAACCAATGAAAACTGGTCATGCATACTGACAAACAGGGATGACGTGTTTGAGCGCACACATAAGGAAGAAACACAAATCTCATTTATCCGTATTGACTTCAGAAATACCAACTCAAATGTCAATCCGAATCCTTAGACGTGATTTGGTACTGATTAGTACATAGGTTGAGAAACACGTAGAACGACTAATTTGAATAAATAGACAAACACGTATATTAACGAGTACGGATGTATGAGCTTGTGGAAAAATATGGAAACAAAATTGTGGTTATGTACTAAAATCGGCTAAATATCTACCTTTTTAAGTTTGTACGAACTTGAGCATTCGTAAGTACTGCATTATTTCGATTTTTGGCCCTTAGATGCTAGTGAGCCGCACAATGCCAGTTCCGTGTCCTTTTTGACAAAGCAATCAACGCGCTTCCTGGCGCGGACTGTCAATTTGTCTCAAAGGAAGCGAGAACGATCCGACGGCGACGTTATGTTGCGAAACACAATCAATGAACGAAGTACTTCATAGAAGTACTCTGACACCAGATTGTGATTTTTGGTGTCAGTGCGCGCAGAAAACAGGCAAAACAAGATACACTGCGTGCTATGCAAAAAAAGGAAACTTCACACATGGGAACTCCAAGCAAGACCTTTAAATGAGGTGCATTTACTTAGAGTAATTGCACGAGTACAGCCATATATACATGGTTTTAATACATAGATTTAATTCGTAGCAATGTTAATTAAGTATCCGTGTATATGTATAATAAAATGACATACACATCGCATAAGTATGTTGTACTTAATCAAGTTTAGTAGTCAAAAAAGAGAATGCTTATTTACATGTATGTATGATTTATTAGTTTCCCATGACTGGACTGCATACTGCTACATGGCCGTTGTACTGCAGCATACGTATCGACAGTAGTCGAATTTTTATGATTCGTGTCTCAAACTGTCATAAGATTCATAATCCACCTATGTATTCAACGCGACACACATATTCAAAGATATGTTAATAAATATATTTGTATACACCTTACTAATAAACATATATACACGAACTAATAGTACCACTGCTGCGTACGACATTTACCAGTACTGACGATACATGATTGGCGAGGCCGCCCATGCAAAACAAGACTGCACTACACACATGTCGTATATATTCAAAACCTTACACATATCCATCCAAGTAGATGAAACTGTACATTTACGACGTTATGTAGTGAACACGCAAGTACATTCAAACAACATAAATGACATGCACATGTTAAATTATTGTTAAAATTGAACATAATAAATTTATGTTCAAATCATGTACAGTTACATGATGAACAAACAGGACAACAAGTGCACGCTTCCAAAACTGTTCTCTGATTCAAAAAAAAGAGTACATGACTAAAAATTGCAATCTTGTTATTGAACTCACACTTGCTGCGAATTGAAACGTACCAGTCAGACTTGTTTCTAACCCATTGCTTGCTTTTTGTACTTGTCCATTGCAGCCGTCATGCCTCCAGTGGTGACAAACATTCTGGAATCCTCACCAGCAACGCGCACTCGGAGCAAACAAGGACAAGGCGGACGCGTTCGTCTAGACAGGAACGGTGAACCCGAAACACCAACGGCGCGGACAAAGAGGAAACTGAAAGAGGAGAAAAGGAAGGCGGCAAAACGTGCAAAACTATTGGAGACAGTACAGCAAACGGACCCTGTGGAGACAGTTGAGCTGGAGAAACCGGGAAAAAAGCGTGTTGTTGGTTCGGGCGGCAAGGCAAAGAGGAAGAAAACAAACAGGGCAAAAGCAAAAAGGGCTCCGCCCCCACCACGCAACAACCCGGGTTCTGAACGAAAGGACTCGGATGATGACTCGTCCTACAAATCTACTGATGGCGACAGGGATGATGATACCGAGGCGGGGGTAAGAAAGTTCCTCGAACCCCGATGCTATTCATGACTCACCAGATGACGAATCATCGGGCGATGACGAGGATTCTCGTCGTCGCAGCAACTCCTTGAAACGTCAGCAACAGAATCGTAAGGAGTCGAGCCGCCGTGCCCAGGAAGGTGCGGCTGATCCTCCGAGCGAGGACGAGGACGGAACTTCAGGCGTCAAAGCCCCAAGCAGGGCAACAAATGATTACAGGCCGCGGAGTTGCAGTTTAATGCAGAGTTGGAAGTTCCGACAGTGGAGAAGAATGTGGCACAGCGGATTACGATATTTGTCAAAAACAACTTGTTCCGTAGGATCAAGTTTGTAACCAGTCAAGCATCATTCACCAAGGCTTTTCAAAAGGTGAGAGAGGTGGAGAGGCCCAAGAATCCGTACGTGTTTCAATTGACATACGAAAAATGTTTCACTAAGGCGTTGAACCAAAAACGAAGTACTTGCGAACAGTCCGGCTCCCAAATTGCAAGGGATGCAATCAAAGACTTCAAAAGCGCGGTGAAGAGTTCTTCACATTCGAGGAATTCTGCAAGCTCAGAGATCTACGTCAGAAAGGGAAAAAGGGCGTTCTTCTGGTTCTTCAACAACTTCTTGGAATGTGTTTGTGGTGCGAACGTCTTGAGAAATGCAAAACAACACAGCTCATTTCGGCGGCGCGAGAGAGCAATGGATCAAAATTGTGAGTGTGAGCGACGAAGCCTTCGGTTTGTTGCTAATCGACAATTACTTGGAGAAGTGGAAAGTCGTAGCGGAGGAGGAGGCAGGAGGCACTGGACCAAGAACGGAAAACAACAGCACAACAACAGAAGCAGAAACAGGCAGCGGGCAGGGAATACAAAAGAAAGCAAGAAGAATGGCGGGAAAGTATACAAAAAAAACGGGACAATGCAAGTACAGTGGGTGGAGTCGCGACGGAATTAGCCAGTTCAATGCATTGCGCAAGGTGGTTGAAGAGGACAGGGCGTGTCCGGAAGCCGAGCAAATGGAAAAGGAGTTGATGCGTTTCTGCAGGGCAAGCGCTGGAAAGAAGAATGCTGGTGATAATCAGGATGACGAGCTAGATGCAGGTGGTGCAGCGCCCAATAACACGTTGGAGAGAGCGGAAGCAATGGTGCCTGTCGAGGCGGACTGGGACTCAGATGATGACTAGACGTTGCATCGGGTGCCTTCTCGTTAGAAGTGACAACAACATCAGCAACTCGTAATGAAACAATATAGGTGGATTTAATCAACAATTGTGATTTGTACAATTGAATTTAGGAGTAACATATATAGTTACAAAGAAACATAGTCAACAGCATATATATCTACTAAGCAACATAAACGACAACAAATATGGTCATTTTACAACGGAATCACTTAACAAAGATGGTGTATTGTCGTTATAAGAAAGTAACAAGAAGCAAAATATGTTAACATAAATGTTTATGAAACAAGTCAATATGTTGCTGATATGGTTAAAAGTAACAATATATTGTTGAGCTAACATATTTGTTTACTCGACCATGTACATTGTAAGAACAGGAAAGACGGACACCATTATCCGGTAACACTGAACATGTGAAAATTTAGTTACCATATTGCACCTTCTGATGAATTTGTGGGGACTGTTAAGTTTGGCTCGTGCTATCGTGTTTTCAGGCTACTGTTTATGCACATATGCATGACCGTAGTGGACATGTCCATACGGTAGCAGTGTACAGTAGAGAAGCTCGATATCATACGTTTATATTCTTGTAATCCTATTCTAATATCACCAACATGCTGCCCCTTCGGGGCATGATCGTCTTGCGAAAGGTTCCGAACAGATTATAGTACTGCACGGGTAGAAGTTAACAATACAATTACAATCCTATGCATCTATGAGAGGCATTCTTGAATCGATCCCGGTCGGTCATTCTCGGAAAGACATTTCAATGCAAGAAAAGGTTCAGGAGCCTATTATTGCACATTTGACGGGTCCATACCGTATAGCGTGTACAGTACTGTCTTCAGAACCGGGCAACACATGTACTATGTCATGACGATTCATTCAACAACTGACCTACAGGAGTCAATTGTCTCCCTTTCCTCGCCTTCAATTGTTACCAACACAATTCTCTTGTTTCTCACTGTAAATGAGAAAAACTTTCACCTCATTCCAACTATCCTATTAAAAGCAAGCTTGTTTTGAATCTCTGTAGCAGCAGCAGTTCATCAGTCATAACACCATCTGAATTCAAACAACTGCATCTATTTTACTACCCATCAAGCAACTCAACAAAATTCTCATTTGCTACATCCCATCCTTCACTTCTTTCACTTTTTAATCACAATTGTCAGGGGCGTTCTTCACTCAGCAATATTCCCATAGGATGCTGGTAGGATTGTGGGAAGCGCATGTTGACAACACCATTATATTGCTCAATTTTTATCCTACTACTCCTTCTCAACTCAGTTTTCCTCCTCTCATCCAACTTAATTTTCTAAGGAAAACAACCTCGTTTCTACCTAGTTTAAAGTCTATCATGCGTGAAGAATTCGTGTTTCATTATGATGGGCACCTAAAAAGCAAATACGATGCTTCCAAATGTACATCTACAGATATTTTAAAAAAGATGCAGGGCAATATGAAGACGTCACCTTGTATGTGATAGGATAAAAATGCCTCAGGCTCAGGCCTGTTTCACCCTACCATAGGATGCAAAATTGCCACCTACCATCTTTTCCAGTTTTTACAGTCGAATAACATTCAACAACGAATATGACCGAAAAATCATCCTACCATCCGACCAAAATTGCCGCGTTAAGAATGCCCTTCAAACTTCAGTAGTACTGGGAGTACGTTTACAAGCACATAGTAACCTTAATCTTAGATGTTTCCCAAAGTGACTGGTGATCACCATGATGAAAAACTTCAATTACTCAGACAGTCATCCATCACCCACCTTCTGTGCTGTATTCAAAAGCACACCCTTCTATTTGTCATATGCTATCTTGGATTATGTGTGATACTTGTGGCTGGGTTAAACATGTACTCGAGTACGTAGTAGCTAAGGACTATGCAAGTAGCCTTGTACTAGCCATTCAGGTTGTACCAAGTCATGTTGTATGCAAAATGATTCACTCACAAAGCATTGGGCCCTGTCTGAAACACTGCATCTACTTTCTTTTCTATCCTTCATCAAGTCCCTCTGCATTGAAGGACCACCGTTGCAACATGATATGTCTTGATACAAAGGGGTTCTGCTGATCACAATCACAGACCTACAAACCTACGTACAATCAACCTGCACTTTTGCAGGTGACCAAAAATCTTTGACTTTGCTGCAATCAACATCAGCACCTTGCAGTGTTCCAGCATCACAATGGCCTGTTGCACATGATGAACCATCAGGCAGGTTAAGAACAGAAAAACAATAATGGAATATTGGTTTTTGTACACCTGTTTGGTGAAGTACGCTTGACATCAGGTTGTCAATTGGACCAACAACATGTCAAACACTTGGTCCAGTTAGTTACACTCATTCACTCATGTAACAACCACTCAATGAATCCCACTCACAGGCTGACGGTACTCGCCAAATTTGTTGCTATGCTTAGTAGCAGCAGCTACTAACAACGAAAGAAGTGATTCATGTCCACCAAGAAGTGTTCAACAGGGGAACAAAGAGGAGAGTGAGTTAGAAAAGAACATGCCATTGTATGGTGATGTGGGATAGGAAGAATGACCTACAGAGTCAAGCCCACGGAGCCAGCTTGTTGAAGCAATGCAAACAAAACGCCTTCTAGAGAAAGCAACGGTAATGCGTAATGCCAAACAAGTCTTCTTTACCAAATAAAGACACCTACTAGAGTGTCTACAGGTCCGACAGGTTAATTGACCCCATTTGGTGTTAATCAACCCTGCTGTATTTGCCAATCTCGGATATGCTTCCACTTATCTTGTCCTATGTCTGTTGGACTCCATCTTGGCCTATCTCCTTGGAACACTGACATGCTTGGCCTAAATAGGCAATTGAGTTAGTTGTTATTCAATTAATAAACGCAATATTGAGCTAAAAACATGCATGTATTTCATTGTTCATTTTTGACCATGACATCACATTGTCCACAGCTCACGATGTTCAAATCCAATTTAGCTCAAAAGTGGCAGTAATGATACTCCAAAAAATAGTCGAACGTTGGCCACTCAGCATGTTTGTCTCAAAGCCTCAATTTGGCATTGCAGAATTGAATGAAAATGGACTTGAAAAAAACTGTTTTGATATTGCGTAGAACATCTACCACACACTGCGCATGATTGCCTATCTGTAGTCAGAGACTGATTGGGGGATAAAAATGAAGTATTGCATTTTTTCACATCCCTGACTTCCACAGGAAACAAAGAACAAGGAAAATGGATCAAATGAATGCAGAAAAGTGTTGTTATCTTATCACATTGATTACTGCAACTGGAGCATTATTTCCAGTGGCCCATAATATGAAATGTACAGAAAAGCATCTTGCATCACGTACAAAAATGATGGGGTTGATTAACCCCATGTTTCAGACCTGTAGACACTAGATGAAAGCAACAGTAATTCCAAGCAAATCTTCTTTACTAATTATGAAGGGTAAATCAAAGCCTTTAGAGGCAATGGCAATGAGATTAATCCTTGCCAAGTATGAATGAAAGCAATAAAGAAATGGAATATTTGCTCCGACAATACTGTTGGACACGGGCTCGCACGTTCCACCGCTACCGTGCGGATGACGGTAAACAAATGTTGACTTCGACAGTGTTGTTAGGATTACAAGTACTGTAGTACCACGTACCATATAGTAACTACGTCATTAGAAACTGTTACGAACCGTGTGGCTCTTCCTGCGGGATCATGAGAAGGCGTCAAAGAGTGTGAATCTTCTGGATTTTGGTAATTACTTGTTACTTGTGAACATGGTTTCAGGTTTCACAGCAGAGTAAGCTGAGCCAAGGTGCGTGTGGTATTAGACCTGGCTTACAAGTGTCCTTTCCTCCGTAAAAGTAAAAATGCAATTTCAAGACTCCTGCTCGGACTCAGAAGTCGAGACTACTTCCACAGCGACATCAGGAACATCCGAAGAGTTCCTTCAACGTGACTCATTACCAGACTGACGTTGTAGGATTTCACCAACGGCTTAAATGACTGAAATTGTAATCGAGCTGGATTGGCCGAACCTATTCCTTGTTACTTGTGTCCTCAAAAATGACGCCACTTTGACACTTCTTCCGGCAGCTGTAATATGTTGGTCCAAAAAGTGTTCGTTTCCAATGAATATATCATATTAGAGACTGTGGCGGATAAATCAATACTCGTACACTCCTACTGGCGTATTGAAGTGGACGGTATCTGCATGATGCATACAGTACCGTACAATCAAGAAATATTTATACAGGTATGTACTCGGAGCTCGGAGTACTCGAGTACCGAGTAGTAAACTTGGAGTTGGCGTTATCCATAGTGAAAGTGTCTGGTATTGTACTTGTACCTTGTACTTGTACTCAGTCTTGGACTACAAGTACTTGTGCACCACACCTATACGTCCGAGTGTATATATCCTACTATATTATAAATTAATTGTGTGTGCGTGCGTCCGTCTGTTACGGATATGGCTGGATTCACGAAGAGGATTCGCGAGGTAGAGCTCTACGTACTAGTACCACTATTTTTTTAGCGCTCGCATATTGAAAATTGATTTACACGCCAAATCACTTGCTTTTCATTCCATTGACCATGGCAGTGAATATCTCAACCAATTCTTGATATTCCGTGGAGCTTCTTGAAGCTACATCATCTCCTTGCTCTTCATGAGTGAAAGCACATTGAAGCTCCACAGAAAACGCAGTTTTGATAAATTCACGACCATTCCAATTTCTACTGATCACGCGCCAGGAGATGGCAGTAAAGGGGGAGCACCTTCTTCTCTTGTGATTCCAGAAACGTTGTCTGATGAAGAGAACAGTTACCAGCATGTTGCCCAATTGAGTGTTGGTGTCAGTCATACCAAATGTCACGAACCATGATGACGATGACAGTGGATCTTGGGATGGATCCAGATTCGAACCCTTAGAGCATCCCCACCCGAGGCGAACACGTGGTGAACTCCGTTTGGAACATTCTTGGAAGCATTTTCACCATTCCTACTTTTTCCTTTCAAAATAAGGACGGAAGAGGCTCACAGAATGTCACTCCTCGGAACTTTTGCTCCCCAGACGTTGGATCAATTTGTTGGCTGTCGATGTGTCGACCGATGGCTTGCTCTCACGACGTGACATGTGAAGTGCCATGAGTTGGGCATGCATTGCCTGGATACAGATGAAGGTCATAGCAGACTAACAGGGAAGATGAATTTGATACTGTCACCGATGAAGCCTCTGTTGTTGGTGTGCTCCTTGATGGTGCTAGCAAGCAGCTCCAAACGTTTTGGCTACTAGAGCCCAATCCTGGTTCCATCGCTGGATCAATGCATCACGGCATCTCGTGATCTGTTGTCACTGCTAAGAGATAAGGAATCACCCATCATCATCCTGCAGGACTCGAGTCATGGACACCGCACGTGAGGAACTTCTTGACGCTGGGAGCCCTTCACTTGCATTTGTCACCCGACACGGTGGTGCGCAAGTTTCGAGATTTTGCTGTAAAACCTATCCAGAAGTTGCCAATTCTCTGCCCATTCAAGTTCATGAATCGGGAGAGACAGAATTGGCTGATATATGTCAATATCAATTTGAATAACCGGACTTCTTGGCCAGTATTCGATTTGTCAGGATATGTCAATGACCAGCCAAGATATCTCATACAAGATTGGCATGAACTACACAATCCTGCTGCCCAATACAAACCTAATTGTCAACAACTTCAAATTGATTGGTGTTGATTGAAAGATCAAATGCTACTTTCTGAGTGGCTGCCTCACCCTGCCAAGAAATTTGAACGAATATGCTACTATGGCACATCTCGGATGTATTTTGTTGTGCGGTCGCCTGCAATCATGTTGCGTACAATCATAATGCTGCTTTCTTTAAAGCAGACCTCACTATATTTATCCAACAAGCCGGGCAATCAAGAGCATGGCGGATGAGATGGAATCACTTTGATTTCAGCATACCCTTTCTTGGTGTTCGACTGTGGGCTCATTCCTCCTGGTCATGACTCATGACTGCTCACCATCTTGTTGCCATTACCTTGCTTTGTTGGTGCAGATCTCGTCACGCTGGCGCTCACGTCGCGGGTTCTGAAACTCGAACATTATATTGTACATCGACTAGACTAGCTACTTCTTCATTGCCACAGTTGGGGTCTATTTCGGCTAGATGAACAAAAGCTGCACTGACAACCCGATTAGAATCACCAATTCAGTAGCTGTACCGTAACCTTGGTATACTTTTGACGTCGGAAATAAAAAAATTAATACTAGGCCTACGTAGAGCTACCTCGTGTACCCAAAATATGCATCCAGCCATATGACCACTCTGGGGTACTGTTGCACTGTTACGTCGATTACATGTACTACAGGTCTGCAGTACATAAACGGACGGTAATTTATGCTGGAACGACAGTGTGTTACGTTACTGAACTACAATACTGTACGAATTCAAAGTTACTAGATTATAAATTAATTGTGTGCGTGCGTGCGTCCGTCTGTTACGGAGTATGACCA
>JAKSYS010000655.1:0-34912 GCA_022925895.1 Fragilaria crotonensis | reverse complement strand
CTTCGTCGACAACGATTCAGTGCCATTCAATGTGTGTGTATTGTCTTCGTCGGATGTTTTTGTACTTGTGCGAGGTTTACATATAGTAGTACACGGTATGAACCGTTCGACTGTGACTAGAACGCACTTCTCATGCCATTGCGTGAGAGTCGTGCCGCTGCATAATTGTTGCTCGATCAAGCAGAGCATGTCTGTCGCGTTCTCTCATAACGTTTCCCCCATTCGTACGGAAACACTGGAATAATGTACTCGAGTACAAGGAGTACATTATTGACTGCAACCTGCGTTTGTTGATGATTGGAGTACGCCAGTAGCCAGTACCAAGTACTCTACCGGTAGAAGCACTCCTACTGACAGAGTGAGACCATTGTACAGTAGTAGAACTGTATTTCTTACGTATCCCAAGTACCAGGGACTACTTTTCATCAGCGGCATCCATATATGCTCCTGGTCCTGTACAGCATAATGCATACATGCATACTACTGATCTACTGATACAGGTACTACCGGTAGTCGTACTTCTCGTCGTTGTCAATCGTCAGACGTGTCTGGTGTGTGGTGTGCTCTATCTCATCAGTAGGGCGAGGATTGGGCAACAGTGCATCAGCATGAAGGAAACCGCGTCGTTGAGGAACAACTCCTCCACGAATGTTGAAGAAACAAACCAGAGATCAACCATAAGACAAAAGGTTGTTGAGTTCTACAATGCATACGAAATTCTCATTCTCTTTGCGGTTGTCATTTTTCTTGCAAAAGCCTATCCTCCACTTGGATCCAAGTACCTTGTGCCTCAGATCACCGCAAAATGGATTGCGGTTGTCTTCATCTTTAGTGAGTTGCTTGGGTTTGTTTCAATCTTTCATGAAGGTCGCAACCGACCGTTGGACACTCTTATATCCTTGCTCACATGTCCACACAACAAATTCATTCGTTTCTTTTGTTCCTTTCCAACAACACAGTTGTGGCCGGACTGGACCTCAAAACGGAGGAATTCCAAACAGCTTCTAAGGAAATGCTCTTCAACGCTTTTCTTCAGGTCTTCAACTTTGGTGCAGTCTCTCTGTTGGTGTATGAATTCTCTCGCATGTTGTTGAAGACAGGAGCGCTTGTCGAACCCTTGGCCGATGGCATGGTGATTTGTTCCTGCCTCCCCATGGCCATAAACATGGTGTTCATATTGACTAAATCCGCAGGTGGAGACGAAGCCGCTGCAATTCTGAACGCCACCTTTGCCAACCTTATTGGCGTCTTCCTCAGTCCACTATTGATATTGGGATATCTCGGCGTTTCAGGAGATGGTGTAAATCTGGTCGATGTGTTTTATGAATTGGCCGTTCGCATTGTGATGCCCTTGATTATCGGTCAAATCATTCACAAACGATCGACCCGCGCAGTCCAGTGGATGAAGACTTATGCCCGCCACGTCAAAAAGTCACAAATCTACGCCCTCGTCTTTATCGTCTACACCGTCTTTTGTACCACATTCTCCGCTGGGACACGCATGCCCATGGGGAGCGTTATAATGATGATGTTTCTACAACTGCTCCTTTTGTGTGGCCTCACTGTCGTTGCGTGGTTCTTACTCCGATTTCTCTTTTTTGATAAACCGGAATTGCGTGTCATGGGATTGTTCGGTTGCACCTTCAAGACCGTTTCGGTTGGCATACCGCTCATCACCGCCATGTACGAGGGAAATCCGAATGTTGGACTTTACACACTCCCATTACTCATCTGGCATCCGACGCAACTTTTGGTTGGATCCATTTTGGCACCCAAACTCAAGGCGTTTGTGGAGCAAGAGAGACTTCGATTGAATGAGCAAGCCCAGCAGCCGCCCGGGACGACGAACGATCAGGGTCCAGAGATTGACGAGCAAACACCTCTCGTTCTCCATGGATCAAGTGGAACTGCAAATACCGCTACTTATGTTTGATGAAGGCGTGTGAACAAAGATGTCGTGTCGTCGACCTGGATTCTTTGTAACTCAGATTGGTCGATGGCCACATGCTATGCTTACACATTGTGTTTGATTTGCTGTAATGTACTACTCATACATGCACCGCCACTCTCTCGGGTCCGTTTGATTGGAAGACTTTTTGTCAAAGGCTTTACGCTAGTTCGTCGTCTAATTCAATATAAACCTAACCGTTGTTTTCACTTTTGCGGCAGTAGATCACTGTTTCACCATCTTGAAAGGTGCAATTCTTGTTTTAAGTATCCTCAGCGTGGATAATGTCAAGTGCGAGGGACGAGACCTCTTTCCGATACCGTGGATGGTTCGTTAGTATATGATAGTGCCGTAAGTAGCACCGACCATAGACAATTCGACAAGGCATATTAACTCCGCGCGTGTGGCTGTCGATGCACGGATCGGATCTTTCCCAGCAACACACACACACATGCCCCGTTGTCGACAACACCTGACCATCGTCCTTTCGTCAACAATTGCCCAAGGCGAACGCGACAACAACCCTGACGAGTTGGCGTTCATGGGCATTGGCCTCGCGAACTGTTCATCTTTCTTCTGACTGACATGCTCGTAAGGCGTGAGTTCTACCATTACTCGGTCGGCCAGCATTCATAACTCGACTTGCCAATCTGTGTACGCAAATCAACAGTCGTTTGGGCAAAGTTCCCACGAAAGTTACAAGCCTTAGATGATTCGCGTCGGCACATTCTTTTGTGCAAGTGGCAAAATGTCGGGCCTTTTAAGCAATGATTTGGTCCCAAACGGGAAGAACAATCTTGTCGGGGAACATATTTCGGACTTTATCAAGCACCTGATCCAGTTTGTGAAATCCAGAGTCCAAGAGTCGATTGAGATATCGGATGGCATCACTTTGATTATACCTGCGTGGGTTGTACCACAGCATGTCGGTCAGTTGATTGATGTTTGACATTAACACCGTGGTGTTGCTACCCATGGCTTGTCTGGCCTGTAAAACCTTGTCGGCACAATCGTCGTAATCAATATTGACCTTTTCGGCTCGCTAATGAATCACATGATAGTCCGAATTATTGGCGATCCCCATCAATTCCAGCAGATAGTCCACCGTATCGTAATGCTGGCGTTCAAAAGCATAGTACTTGTCAAGTGTTTCTAACGTCGTATTGTGGTGACCGACTAACGTCTCTTGACCAACTCGTATCGCACGTAAGCCACCTTGTCGATAATACGCAATGTGCATCGCACTCGTACCATTGCTCGGTTGGAGCAGCACTGGAGGCAAGCACAGGCCATCGGACGCCATCTGTGGTTCGAGGGCTAAGGTACGTCTATAGTCGATTTTTTTGGGTGGAAACTAGAATGTGCAAAAATCGACACACCCGGATTGCTTGTCGAAGACAGGGTCATGGGCTGCTGAGGTGGAGAGCGAGCCGTCGGTTATTGTGTTGGTCGACAGTTTCGTGGGTTGCTCCTTTCCTTTGGAGCCCGGGACGAAGGTTGCGGTGATGGCAGAAGTGTCGTCGGGTGCATCGTTCGAGATAGCGTCGTGGGTCGGTAATGTAGACAAGGTTTGTCCGACGCCTTGGAGGAGACACAGCCATTCTTGTCGTACGGATTCGGATCGTTGGTTGACGTGTTTGTAACAAGGTGGTTGGTTGCCGTTCTAGACTGAACACCGTCGGTTTCATCGTATGACTCCATTATTCGAGACGACGATTCATTGTTGGAGCAAGGGTCGCCGGTCGTAATCCTGATTTCACTAGAAATGTGGGGCTCACCCCGAGGACTCGAGGAGGGTTCGAGTCAGTGATGGCCATAACCGCCTTGTAGTTGACGTTCACAGCTGGAAGGTTACCACTCGAGAATTGCATGGTTGCAGTATTGTCCCTCATCCAATAACCTGACGACTGAATAGCGACAGGAGGAAGAGAGTAGTCTAAAACGTTGTCGGCAAACAACGCCACCCAAGCAAAGCCCCATTCCATGTTGTCCGCATCTTGGTTCATGGTGTAGGTGACATCAATCGTTTCTCCTTCATAGTACTGCGTTTCGTCAGTCACAAGTATCGCAATGTTTCGCAAGACATCGAAGGTGCTGCTAATGCCAATAATGCGGAAAGGGTTGGAATCAGTTATGGCCATCACGGCCTTGTACTTGGCATTCAGAGCCGGCAGGTTTCTACTCGAGAACTGCATGGTTGCAGTGCTGTCCCTCATCCAATACCCTGTTGACTGAAAAGCAGCAGGAGGAAGAGAGTAGTCTGTTACATTGTGGGCAAAGAATGCCACCCAGGCGAAGCCCCACTCCATGTTGTCCGTATCCTGACTCATCGTGTAGGTGACATCAATCGTTTCTCCTTCATAATACTTCGTTTCTTCAGTCACCAGTGTAGCCGTGTTTCGCAAGACATCGAAGGTGCCGCTAATGCCAATAATGCGGAGAGGGTTGGAATCGGTTATGGCCATCACGGCCTTGTACTTGGCATTCAGAGCCGGCAGGTTTCTACTCGAGAACTGCATTGTGGCAGTACTGTCCCTCATCCAATAGCCTAATGACTGAAAAGCGGCAGGAGGGAGAGAGTAGTCGGAAACATTGTGGGCAAACAATGCAACCCAAGCGAAGCCCCACTCCATATTGTCCGTATCCTGACTCATCGTGTATGTGATATCAATCGTTTCTCCTTCGTAGTACTTCGTTTCGTCGGTCATCAAGATAGCAGCATTCTGCAAGACATCGAAAGTGTTGCTAACGCCAATAATTCGGAGAGGGTTGGAATCAGTTATGGCCATCACGGCCTTGTACTTGGCATTCAAGACTGGCAGGTTCCTACTCGAGAATTGCATGGTTGCAGTGCTGTCCCTCATCCAATACCCTGATGACTGAATAGCCGCTGGAGGGAGAGAGTAGTCTGTTACGTTGTGGGCAAACAAGGCAACCCAAGCAAAGCCCCATTCCATGTTGTCCGCATCTTGGTTCATGGTGTAGGTGACATCAATCGTTTCTCCTTCGAAGTATCGCATTTCGTCAGTCGCCAACGTAGCAACATTCTGCAAGATATCGAAGGTGTTGCTCACGCCGAGAATGCTGAGAGGGTTGGAATCAGTTATGGCCATCACGGCCTTGTACTTGGCATTCAGAGCCGGCAGGTTTCTACTCGAGAACTGCATGGTTGCAGTGCTGTCCCTCATCCAATACCCTGTTGACTGAAAAGCAGCAGGAGGAAGAGAGTAGTCTGTTACGTTGTCGGCAAACAACGCCACCCAGGCGAAGCCCCACTCCATGTTGTCCGTATCCTGACTCATCGTGTAGGTGACATCAATCGTTTCTCCTTCATAATACTTCGTTTCTTCAGTCACCAGTGTAGCAGTGTTTCGCAAGACATCAAAGGTGCTGCTAATGCCAAGGATTCGGGGAGGGTTGGAATCGGTTATGGCCATCACGGCCTTGTACTTGGCATTCAGAGCGGGCAGGTTTCTACTCGAGAACTGCATGGTTGCAGTGCTGTCCCTCATCCAATACCCTGTTGACTGAAAAGCAGCAGGAGGAAGAGAGTAGTCTGTTACATTGTGGGCAAAGAATGCCACCCAGGCGAAGCCCCACTCCATATTGTCCGTATCCTGACTCATCGTGTAGGTGACATCAATCATTTCTCCTTCATAATATTTCGTTTCTTCAGTCACCAGTGTAGCAGTGTTTCGCAAGACATCGAAGGTGCTGCTAATCCCAAGGATGCGGAGAGGGTTGGAATCGGTTATGGCCATCACGGCCTTGTACTTAGTGTTCGAAGCTGGAAGGTTTCTGCTTGAGAATTGCATTGATCCTTGATTTTCGTAGATATACGGACGGGATGACAGCGCGATCGGGGTAGTATAATCTTGCGCATCGTGAGGGAACAGTCCTATCCAAGCGAACCATATGTTCATGCCCCATTCGACTATGTTGTAGTCAACATCGATCAACTCTCCTTCATAGTACTGCACTTCGTCTGTCACCAATGTAGCATTATTCGGCAGGACGTCAAATGCGTCACTCACGCCAAGGATGCGTAGAGGATCGGTGAATGCGATGGCCATTACGGCCTTATATTTACCCAATGCTGGCAAGGAGCTAGTCTTGAAATTGACGCTGCCTGTCGGGGTTCCATACATAGTAGCTGTATAACCCCAAGTTTGCAATACTGAGTAGTCAAAGGTGTCATGAGAGAACAAAGCAACCCATGAAACAAAAGGCAACTCAGCTGTTGTTGTCGTCTGACGAATTTCGTACGTGACTTCGATATTCTGTCCATCGTAGAATGTGGTTTTATCAGCGATCAGGTACGCTTCTTTTGGCGATGGAGGACGTGTCGTGGGTTTTTTTGTTGGTGGCAGCGTTGTGGGATGCTGTGTGGGAACCCGCGTCGTTGGTTGCATTGTCGGATACAGTGTTGTTGGTTGCAGCGTGGGAGACCGTGTTGTGGGTTGCAGCGTGGGAGACCGTGTTGTGGGTTGCAGCGTGGGAGACCGTGTTGTGGGTTGCAGCGTGGGAGACCGTGAGGTCGGCTGCTGTGTAGGAGACCGTGTTGTCGGTGCTATTGTTAGAGACAGCGTCGTCGGTTGCATCGTTGGCGACAACGTCGTCGGTTGTCCCGTTGGAGAAAGTGTCGTCGGTTGCATCGTTGGCGAAAGCGATGTCGGTTGTCCCGTTGGAGACAGAGTCGTGGGTTGCTGCGTGGGAGACCGCGTCGTTGGTTGACTCGTTGGAGACAGAGTCGTGGGTTGCTGCGTGGGAGACCGCGTCGTTGGTTGACTCGTTGGAGACAGCGTCGTCGGTGTCATGGTAGGTCTAGCAGTCGTCGGTTGCATGGTTGGAGACAGAGTCGTGGGTTGCTGCGTGGGAGACCGCGTCGTTGGTTGACTCGTTGGAGACAGCGTCGTCGGTGTCATGGTAGGTCTAGCAGTCGTCGGTTGCATGGTTGGAGACAGCGTTGTGGGTTGACTCGTTGGAGACAGCGTTGTGGGTCGACTCGTTGGAGAAAGTGTCGTCGGTTGTCCCGTCGGAGACCGCGTCGTGGGTTGACTCGTTGGAGACAGCGTCGTCGGTGCCATGGTAGGTCTAGCAGTCGTCGGTTGCATCGTTGGCGACAAAGTCGTCGGTTGTCCTGTTGGAGACAGCGTCGTTGGTTGCATCGTTGGCGACAACGTCGTCGGTTGTTCTGTTGGAGACAGCGTCGTCGGTTGCACCGTTGGAAACAGCGTCGTGGGTTGCTGCGTAGGAGACAGCGTCGTGGGTTGCTGCGTAGGAGACAGCGTCGTGGGTTGCTGCGTGGGAGACAGCGTCGTCGGTGCCATGGTTGGTCTACCAGTCGTCGGTTGCATCGTTGGCGACGACGTCGTCGGTTGTCCCGTTGGAGAAAGTGTCGTCGGTTGCATCGTTGGCGAAAACGATGTCGGTTGTCCCGTTGGAGACAGCGTCGTGGGTTGCTGCGTGGGAGACCACGTCGTTGGTTGACTCGTTGGAGACAGCGTCGTCGGTGTCATGGTAGGTCTAGCAGTCGTCGGTTGCATGGTTGGAGACAGCGTTGTGGGTTGACTCGTTGGAGACAGCGTTGTGGGTTGACTCGTTGGAGACAGCGTTGTGGGTCGACTCGTTGGAGAAAGTGTCGTCGGTTGTCTCGTCGGAGACCTCGTCGTTGGTTGTCTCGTTGGAGAAAGTGTCGTGGGTTGCTTCGTTGGAGACAGCGTCGTCGGTTGTCCCGTCGGAGACCGCGTCGTCGGTTGACTCGTTGGAGACAGCGTACTCGGTCTCATCGTAGGACTTAGGGTCGTCGGCTGTCTTGTTGGAGACAACGTTGTTGGTTGCATCGTTGGAGATATAGTCGTTGGTTGCTTTGTTGGAGACAGTGTCGCAGGTTGCAATGTTCTATTGAACGAATCAAGTGTGGTTAGTAGTAGCTCGCTTCCGCCTGATATGTATCCACCTGGCGCTGATGCCATCCGGATTTGAATTGAATAAGTCGACGCTGGCAGCAAATTTGACACCAAATAAGATGTTCCTCGAACATCCGTTTCGATCAAGTTGTATCTTTCGGGTTCCTCCGATGCTGACTTCTGATAAACTGCGAAGTACATCCCTGGCTCCGCAGAGGTCCACGACAGTACTGCGGACGTTTGAGTGATGTTGGTGGCCGTCAAATGGAGAACCATACCAACCGAGCTGAAACGTAATTCATAAACACCAGAGGGGGGCCCATAGTCCAGAATGTGGAAATATCTTTGAGGCACTTCACCAACTCCAACAAGACGCCGTATCTTGGACGTGCGCCAGACATTCTGCCCAAGAAGAACCTCCCGGGTCCCCCTCTCGCGAACAACTGATTGAAGGTTAAAGGATGATGGCAGCGTGTCGTTGAAACGAAAATAAAACCAGTTTCCGTTGGGCGATGCCAATGGCAAAGGAACATATGGCAAGGACATATTCACGACAAGTCGATGTGTGAACGATTCACCCACCACCGCCTCAGATTTGACAATCTTTCCGCCAATAGTCACGAATACAGGATACTCAGTTCTGATAGGAGCTGATAAGAGGTCTGGTATCAGATCGATATCAGGAAATTTATCGATCAAGAAATCAGGAGGCTGTCATCAAACCCACCTCCTTCCGCAGAAGCTGCTGAATCAATGTATACACAATGCGAGAGTTTGAACATTTGCACCGATTTGATGAGTGCTAGTCGTTCGTCATTAAGGGGTCCTTTGTAGGTGAAAGTGGCATTGTAGTTGGAGAAAGTGCCTTGAAGGGTGGAAGTCAAAGTCCACCCCAACCTTACTGGAACGAGCCGGGACCGTGCCAAAATTCACGTCGAGTGAAGGCTGCACAGGCTCTCCCGCCAGCTCTGCGGATATGATCTTGAAGTCGACCAATAGACCTTTCTCATTGTCAATGATTTCCGGTTGCCCCGACATTATTCTTAGTCCCTGAGCATCGCCATAGCCACTATTTTTCACCAAGACTGCAAGCTTATACGGCACAGGAGGTTCAATAGGCGGTGTGAAAGGATCATCGCCAAAGATGTCGTACTCATGGAAGTACAATAGATCCAACTGTGGATCTGGTGAGACCAGAATCGTGTCAGGATTCATCGTAGTGGAAGTCAGCACACCATCTTGGTAGTATTCAAACTTCCCACCAATATTGTAATATGTTGGCACAATCGGTGCAGCATCGCTTAATGCCAAGATCAGCCAAGATGCAGACCCCGAAATCGACCCAGCCAGCGTTCCGTTCCCGTCCACACTGGTGATGCCGACAAGGGTTGGACTCGATAGAACAAACAGATTGTTGGCAGACCTCAAGGAGTCGCGATTTGTGATTGATAACGTGATTGTCATATTGGTCATGTCGAGACCAGAATTCTGAATCTGCAGCTCAGCCTCAAATGCATCCCTTGTAAGAACCGCTCTCTGTTTGATCTGAACACGCACAGAAGCGCAGACGCCTTCGTCAACTCTTGAATTAGCTGTCCAACGCTTGTTTGTCATCTAACCAGAGATCATATATGTCGTTGAATCCGCGGCGCAGCGGTCTGCGTCGCATTATTCAAAATGCAGCTTTCTCGTTGATATACGTAAAGTTAATCATGTCCGAGTTCAACGCAAGAGCTGGCGGTAAATCAGAAGGCTGAAAGTACCCCTGCGCGTAGTAGTCCTGCGATCGATTCCATTTCGCCACGAACGCTCTGAGGTTATCCCCGTAGGTGAGATCACTTGTCGGGCGGATGGTGGCCAAGGATGACGCTTCGCTCTCGGAGATGAGCGAGCCTCCTGGCCCGTTGGTGTCGATGGATGACTTGAACGCAGAATCGAACAAGGCGAATTCTTGGTCCGATTCCATAGACTGAAAGAATGTGGGCCCCCCAAATACATAGAAGGCCAACTCGATGGATGTTACCAACGCCGCGTAGGAATAGACCAAATTAGCTTGCGCAATAGAGAGCTCATTATCGACGTCAGCAAGAATCGGGACGAGCCAGTGACCGATGCATCAAAACATTCCTCCTTGATTCCATTGAAACATTTAACCAAGTCATCAGCATGCGAGATGCCATATAAAACAGCCTCAAACGCAAACGCGGCGATCGCTGGAAGGAGAAGAACCCTGTGGTGCTGGGATTGATCACCATGTGTCAAGCGCCGAGTACTTGGAATACCGGAATTAGCGATTGAAGGAAAAAATCGCTTTCCAATCTCTCCTACATCCCCAGCACATCCCGTAGCAGCACTTCCGAACGACACTGCGGCAGATACAGCGGGCAATCCCGTCTTCGTCACATCAACGGCTGAGCCCACTGCGCTCAAACAGTCTTTCATAGGAAACTTGAAAGGAATGTAATCCATACACGCCATACCTGCGCCAAATACATTGCCCACGACATTCGAAACGCTTGTGTCAGAATCCGAAAGTGCTCCTCCGATGGCCTCGGCGCAATCGCTAAATGGCGCAAGTGACCAAGCGCACTTCAACACTTCAATTGCACATCCGCATCGAATGATGGAGCTGCTGCCGCCGAAGACGTAGATGTAACCGTAACCACCACTTCCAAAGACAGTTCCAACATCGCCGCCCCGCGACAGCACGGGTTTCTGAACACAACGGGGATTGAGGAGTTGACAATGCCGCGACAGATGATGTACCAATCCAAATGCCCAAAACAGCTGATGACATCATAATCACAGGTATTTACGATACCAGTGCCAGTACCCGTACCAATACCAGATGGAACACTATCATATTCAACCTTGACGGGATAGTAAATGGTAGAATTGGCTGGAAGATCACCAATCGGGCGACCAAGGAGTGGTACAAAACGGAGACCATTCGTTGGTGGAAGGTTCAGTTGGACACCCTTTGCAGCAATGAACCCGTGGTTGGTGATCTTGAAGTTAATTTGATCTTCGCCGGGGACCAAAGTCTCCAAATCAAGCTCATTTGGCTCGATTGTGACAACGGGAGCTGGCACAAAGGTTGTGAACGTCGTCTCAAGGACGATCTCGTATTCTTCTTCGAGTGTAATCGGGTTCACACTCCATGTGTACGACACAACTTGCATTGGAAGGAACGCATAAATGATCTGATCGGCACCTGTCACCTCTATCATTTTCATATACTCCCCATGCTTGGCGGCTGTTGCTCGGACTTCATAGACACCCCTTGACACGTTGGCAAACACAGCCGAACCCGTTGCATCAACAGACCGTCGAAACGTCTCGAGCGTCACTGCGTTCTTGATAGTCACACTTGATGTGTTGAGGGGCGGATTGCCCTCCTTGTGAAAGGTCGCTTCATCTTCGGTGATGACAACTAGATTTCCAACAAGATTACTGACAACATCGATGTGAAAGTCCACACGGAGAGACACGGTCGTCGACTGAATGTTCATGGCTCCCGTCCAAGATTGAAATGGCTCGGTCGCATTTGGGAGGCTGGAAAACAAAACGGTCGCTGATTCCCCGGGGAGGATCGATGGGATGACAGAGTGCGACGCGAGCTGCAGCAGATGAAACTTTGCCGGCATGATCGCCTGCAAATCACCCGTCGGGACTCCCCCCGCATTCATGAGAATGATCTGAGCCATGGACCTCGCCCCGCGGGCAGCTCGAAGTCCAATGCTGGGAGGCTCGGCCACTAGCACTGGAGTGGGAGCTTGGAATCCCAAGGACAGCCGGCCACTAGCAAAGGCGGTAGTGTTGCTTGAAACCTTGTATTGAATAACAAATGTTCCAGGAAGACGGCCGACGACTCTCACGGTGGCATTGATGTTTGACTTCGGAGCGAGCACGTTGGAGTTCAGCTGAATGCTGATGTTCTGAATTTCAGGTGGAATCGGAGACGTTATGCTGACAGATAGACCTCCGAGCACAACCTTGTCAGAAAGTGACAAAACTGTTAGAGATTCCTCGATTTGCTCGAGCGTGAGTGCAACAATGCGCAACTCTCGAGGAATCACGGCGAGGCCAACGCGACTGAAGCTGTCTTGAATTGTATCATTCCGAAATCCCTTCGGCTGTCCACTGAGATAGAACGTACCCCCTTCTTCGTCAAAGGGAACAAACGAAACTCGAATTTTGCCGTCTTGTCGAGCGACAGTCGATATTGCGCGCCTGAAGCCGTCTTTTGTGACAACGATTTCAGCTTCACAGAAGGGAACCGCACTTCGGTTGTCGCGAAAGAGGCAATACCCTTCGATAGGCACCAATGTTACTTCTGGACCACTCGAGACTTCACTCAACGTCGACCGCACCCCCTCAATGATGTATTCAGAAAGCGCTTCCAGCTGGAAACTGACGGAATCACTCCCGCCACTGTTCTCGGCAACAATGATCACGTTGTAGGGCTTACCAGTCACTGATGCCTTCACCTGTCCCCATTCCAAAGCTCCGGTGGATGGGTTCATATACACATCGTCCTGCGAAGGATCAACTGAAACTGACCATAATATTGGCAAGTCACCTTGTTCGATCGTTGCCAGATATGTATACTTAGCATTCTCTCGAACTTGAATGATACTTGAATTGACCGCCTTCAATCGAGGAGGGATCACGGCATTGAGGCAGGTTTCTCCTTGATAACCGCTCTCGCAAATACACCCAGCAACAGCGCAGAATCCGTTGACACACGCATCGCGACGACAAAGACCAAAAAACTCGAATGGGACACTGTTGTAGGACGTCAGCCCACCTATCGACACGGAGAACACGACCACTGCACTTTCCTCCACAACAACACCTAATCCAGAGACGTCGGGAGCAACGCATGCCACTTCCGTCCTTGACTGGTACGTGCCACTGACGCTCGAGGCGCCAAATTGACACATCACGGTGGCATTGCTGAAATTTCCAAAGTTGAAACCCTGAACTCGAACCACAAATCCTCCTGTAACGAGGCCACCACTTGGAAAAATTGTGTCAATGGCGATGAGTGGAAGGCAGTCTTTCGTAAATGTACCAATCGGGCATACAACGGGTCCCAATGTTGGAGACAGTGTCGTGGGTTGCATTGTTGGAGACAGTGTCGTGGGTTGCATTGTTGGAGACAGTGTCGTGGGTTGCATTGTTGGCGACAGTGTCGTCGGTTGCTGTGTTGGTGAGAACGTCGTCGGCTTCATCGTTGGGGACCGCGTAGTCGGAAACAAAGTGGGGCTCTGGGTCGTCGGTTGCTTTGTTGGAGACTGCGTAGTCGGCCTCATTGTAGGACTCAGGGTCGTCGGTGCTTTCGTTGGCAACCGTGTTGTGGGTTGCCCCGTTGGAGGAAGCGTTGTCGGTCTCATTGTAGGGTTGAGGGTCGTCGGTTGCATCGTTGGCGAAAGCGTCGTGGGTTGCTGCGTGGGAGACAGCGTCGTCGGTGCCATGGTTGGTCTAGCAGTCGTCGGTTGCATCGTTGGCGACGACGTCGTCGGTTGTCCCGTTGGAGAAAGTGTCGTCGGTTGCATCGTTGGCGAAAGCGATGTCGGTTGTCCCGTTGGAGACAGCGTCGTGGGCTGCTGCGTTGGCGAAAGCGTCGTGGGTTGCTGCGTGGGAGACCGCGTCGTCGGTGCCATGGTTGGTCTAGCAGTCGTCGGTTGCATCGTTGGCGACGACGTCGTCGGTTGTCCCGTTGGAGAAAGTGTCGTCGGTTGCATCGTTGGCGAAAGCGATGTCGGTTGTCCGGTTGGAGACAGCGTCGTGGGTTGACTCGTTGGAGACAGCGTCGTCGGTGCCATGGTAGGTCTAGCAGTCGTCGGTTGCATCGTTGGCGACAAAGTCGTCGTTGGTTGCTGTGATGGAGACAACGTGGTTGGTAGGGTTGTTGGCCACAACGTCGTCGGTTGTCCCGTTGGAGACGGCGTCGTGGGTTGCTGCGTGGGAGACCGCGTCGTTGGTTGACTCGTTGGAGACAGCGTCGTCGGTGTCATGGTAGGTCTAGCAGTCGTCGGTTGACTCGTTGGAGACAGCGTTGTGGGTTGACTCGTTGGAGACAGCGTTGTGGGTCGACTCGTTGGAGAAAGTGTCGTCGGTTGTCCCGTCGGAGACCTCGTCGTTGGTTGTCTCGTTGGAGAAAGTGACGTCGGTTGCTTCGTTGGAGACCGCGTCGTCGGTTGTCCCGTCGGAGACCGCGTCGTCGGTTGACTCGTTGGAGACAGCGTAGTCGGTCTCATCGTAGGACTTAGGGTCGTCGGCTGTCTTGTTGGAGACAACGTTGTCGGTTGCATCGTTGGAGGTATAGTCGTTGGTTGCTTTGTTGGAGACAGTGTCGCAGGTTGCAATGTTCTATTGAACGAATCCAGTGTGGTTAGTAGTAGCTCGCTTCCGCCTGATATGTATCCACCTGGCGCTGATGCCATCCGGATTTGAATTGAATAAGTCGACGCTGGCAGCAAATTTGACACCAAATAAGATGTTCCTCGAACATCCGTTTCGATCAAGTTGTATCTTTCGGGTTCCTCCGATGCTGACTTCTGATAAACTGCGAAGTACATCCCTGGCTCCGCAGAGGTCCACGACAGTACTGCGGACGTTTGAGTGATGTTGGTGGCCGTCAGTTGGAGAACCATACCAACCGAGCTGAAACGTAATTCATAAACACCAGAGGGGGGCCCATAGTCCAGAATATGGAAATATCTTTGAGGCACTTCACCAACTCCAACAAGACGCCGTATCTTGGACGTGCGCCAGACATTCTGCCCAAGAAGAACCTCCCGGGTCCCCCTCTCGCGAACAACTGATTGAAGGTTAAAGGATGATGGCAGCGTGTCGTTGAAACGAAAATAAAACCAGTTTCCGTTGGGCGATGCCAATGGCAAAGGAACATATGGCAAGGACATATTCACGACAAGTCGATGTGTGAACGATTCACCCACCACCGCCTCAGATTTGACAATCTTTCCGCCAATAGTCACGAATACAGGATACTCAGTTCCCTGATAGGAGCTGATAAGAGTGTCTGGTATCAGATCGATATCAGGAAATTTATCGATCAAGAAATCAGGGAGGTTGTCATCAAACCCACCTCCTTCCGCAGAAGCCGCTGAATCAATGTATACACAATGCGAGAGTTTGAACATTTGCACCGATTTGATGAGTGCTAGTCGTTCGTCATTAAGGGGTCCCTTGTAGGTGAAAGTGGCATTGTAGTTGGAGAAAGTGCCTTGAAGGGTGGAAGTCAAAGTCCACACCCCAACCTTACTGGAACGAGCCGGGACCGTGCCAAAATTCACGTCGAGTGAAGGCTGCACAGGCTCTCCCGCCAGCTCTGCGGATATGATCTTGAAGTCGACCAATAGACCTTTCTCATTGTCAATGATTTCCGGTTGCCCCGACATTATTCTTAGTCCCTGAGCATCGCCATAGCCACTATTTTTCACCAAGACTGCAAGCTTATACGGCACAGGAGGTTCAATAGGCGGTGTGAAAGGATCATCGCCAAAGATGTCGTACTCATGGAAGTACAGCAGATCCAACTGTGGATCTGGCGAGACCAGAATCGTGTCAGGATTCATCGTAGTGGAAGTCAGCACACCATCTTGGTAGTATTCAAACTTCCCACCAACATTGTAATATGTTGGCACAATCGGTGCAGCATCGCTTAATGCCAAGATCAGCCAAGATGCAGACCCCGAAATCGACCCAGCCAGCGTTCCGTTCCCGTCCACATTGGTGATGCCGACAAGGGTTGGACTCGATAGAACAAACAGATTGTTGGCAGACCTTAAGGAGTCGCGATTTGTGATTGATAACGTGATTGTCATATTGGTCATGTCGAGACCAGAATTCTGAATCTGCAGCTCAGCCTCAAATGCATCCCTTGTAAGAACCGCTCTCTGTTTGATCTGAACACGCACAGAAGCGCAGACGCCTTCGTCAACTCTTGAATTAGCCGTCTCCAACGCTTGTTTGTCATCTAACCAGAGATCATATATGTCGTTGAATCCGCGGCGCAGTGCGGTCTGCGTCGCATTATTCAAAAATGCAGCTTTCTCGTTGATATACGTAAAGTTAATCATGTCCGAGTTCAACGCAAGAGCTGGCGGTAAATCAGAAGGCTGAAAGTACCCCTGCGCGTAGTAGTCCTGCGATCGATTCCATTTCGCCACGAACGCTCTGAGGTTATCCCTGTAGGTGAGATCACTTGTCGGGCGGATGGTGGCCAAGGACGACGCTTCGCTCTCGGAGATGAGCGAGCCTCCTGGCCCGTTGGTGTCGATGGATGACTTGAACGCAGAATCGAACAAGGCGAATTCTTGGTCCGATTCCATAGACTGAAAGAATGTGGGCCCCCCAAATACATAGAAGGCCAACTCGATGGATGTTACCAACGCCGCGTAGGAATAGACCAAATTAGCTTGCGCAATAGAGAGCTCATTATCGACGTCAAGCAAGAATCGGGACGAGCCAGTGACCGATGCATCAAAACATTCCTCCTTGATTCCATTGAAACATTTAACCAAGTCATCAGCATGCGAGATGCCATATAAAACAGCCTCAAACGCAAACGCGGCGATCGCTGGAAGGAGAAGAACCCTGTGGTGCTGGGATTGATCACCATGTGTCAAGCGCCGAGTACTTGGAATACCGGAATTAGCGATTGAAGGAAAAAATCGCTTTCCAATCTCTCCTACATCCCCAGCACATCCCGTAGCAGCACTTCCGAACGACACTGCGGCAGATACAGCGGGCAATCCCGTCTTCGTCACATCAACGGCTGAGCCCACTGCGCTCAAACAGTCTTTCATAGGAAACTTGAAAGGAATGTAATCCATACACGCCATGCCTGCGCCAAATACATTGCCCACGACATTCGAAACGCTTGTGTCAGAATCCGAAAGTGCTCCTCCGATGGCCTCGGCGCAATCGCTAAATGGCGCAAGTGACCAAGCGCACTTCAACACTTCAATTGCACATCCGCATGGAATGATGATGGAGCTGCTGCCGCCGAAGACGTAAATGTAACCGTAACCACCACTTCCAAAGACAGTTCCAACATCGCCGCCCCCGCGACAGCATGGGTTTCTGAACACAACGGGGATTGAGGAGTTGACAATGCCGCGACAGATGATGTACCAATCCAAATGCCCAAAACAGCTGATGACATCATAATCACAGGTATTTACGATACCAGTGCCAGTACCCGTACCAATACCAGATGGAACACTATCATATTCAACCTTGACGGGATAGTAAATGGTAGAATTGGCTGGAAGATCACCAATCGGGCGACCAAGGAGTGGTACAAAACGGAGACCATTCGTTGGTGGAAGGTTCAGTTGGACACCCTTTGCAGCAATGAACCCGTGGTTGGTGATCTTGAAGTTAATTTGATCTTCGCCGGGGATCAAAGTCTCCAAATCAAGTTCATTTGGCTCGATTGTGACAACGGGAGCTGGCACAAAGGTTGTGAACGTCGTCTCAAGGACGATCTCGTATTCTTCTTCGAGTGTTATCGGGTTCACACTCCATGTGTACGACACAACTTGCATTGGAAGGAACGCATAAATGATCTGATCGGCACCTGTCACCTCTATCATTTTCATATACTCCCCATGCTTGGCGGCTGTTGCTCGGACTTCATAGACACCCCTTGACACGTTGGCAAACACAGCCGAACCGGTTGCATCAACAGACCGTCGAAACGTCTCGAGCGTCACTGCGTTCTTGATAGTCACACTCGATGTGTTGAGGGGCGGATTGCCCTCCTTGTGAAAGGTCGCTTCATCTTCGGTGATGACAACTAGATTTCCAACAAGATTACTGACAACATCGATGCGAAAGTCCACACGGAGAGAAACGGTCGTCGACTGAATGTTCATGGCTCCCGTCCAAGATTGAAATGGCTCGGTCGCATTTGGGAGGCTGGAAAACAAAACGGTCGCTGATTCCCCGGGGAGGATCGATGGGATGACAGAGTGCGACGCGAGCTGCAGCAGATGAAAATTTGCCGGCATGATCGCCTGCAAATCACCCGTCGGGACTCCCCCCGCATTCGTGAGAATGATCTGAGCCATGGACCTCGCCCCGCGGGCAGCTCGAAGTCCAATGCTGGGAGGCTCGGCCACTAGCACTGGAGTGGGAGCTTGGAATCCCAAAGACAGCCGGCCAGTAGCAAAGGCGGTAGTGTTGCTTGAAACCTTGTATTGAATAACAAATGTTCCAGAAAGACGGCCAACGACTCTCACGGTGGCATCGATGTTTGACTTCGGAGCGAGCACGTTGGAGTTCAGCTGAATGCTGATGTTCTGAATTTCAGGTGGAATCGGAGACGTTATGCTGACAGATAGACCTCCGAGCACAACATTGTCAGAAAGTGACAAAACTGTTAGAGATTCCTCGATTTGCTCGAGCGTGAGTGCAACAATGCGCAACTCTCGAGGAATCACGGCGAGGCCAACGCGACTGAAGCTGTCTTGAATTGTATCATTCCGAAATCCCTTCGGCTGTCCACTGAGATAAAACGTACCCCCTTCTTCGTCAAAGGGAACAAACGAAACTCGAATTTTGCCGTCTTGTCGAGCGACAGTCGATATTGCGCGCCTGAAGCCGTCTTTTGTGACAACGATTTCAGCTTCACAGAAGGGAACCGCACTTCGGTTGTCGCGAAAGAGGCAATACCCTTCGATTGGAACCAATGTTACTTCTGGACCACTCGAGACTTCACTCAATGTCGACCGCACCCCCTCAATAATGTATTCAGAAAGCGCTTCGAGCTGGAAACTGACGGAATCACTCCCGCCACTGTTCTCGGCAACAATGGTCACGTTGTAGGGCCTACCAGTCACTGATGCCTTCACCTGTCCCCATTCCAAAGCTCCGGTGGATGGGTTCATATACACATCGTCCTGCGAAGGATCAACTGAAACTGACCATAATATTGGCAAGTCACCTTGTTCGATCGTTGCCAGATATGTATACTTAGCATTCTCTCGAACTTGAATGATACTTGAATTGACCGCCTTCAATCGAGGAGGGATCACGGCATTGAGGCAGGTTTCTCCTTGATAACCGCTCTCGCAAATACACCCAGCAACAGCGCAGAATCCGTTGACACACGCATCGCGACGACAAAGACCAAAAAACTCGAATGGGACACTGTTGTAGGACGTCAGCCCACCTATCGACACGGAGAACACGACCACTGCACTTTCCTCCACAACAACACCTAATCCAGAGACGTCGGGAGCAACGCATGCCACTTCCGTCCTTGACTGGTACGTGCCACTGACGCTCGAGGCGCCAAATTGACACATCACGGTGGCATTGCTGAAATTTCCAAAGTTAAAACCCTGAACTCGAACCACAAATCCTCCTGTAACGAGGCCACCACTTGGAAAAATTGTGTCAATGGCGATGAGTGGAAGGCAGTCTTTCGTAAATGTACCAATCGGGCATACAACGGGTCCCAATGTTGGAGACAGTGTCGTGGGTTGCCCCGTTGGAGGAAGCGTTGTCGGTCTCATTGTAGGGTTGAGGGTCGTCGGTTGCATCGTTGGTGACAGCGTTGTGGGTTGACTCGTTGGAGACAGCGTCGTCGGTGCCATGGTAGGTCTAGCAGTCGTCGGTTGCCCTGTTGGAGACCGCGTCGTTGGTTGCATCGTTGGCGACAACGTCGTCGGTTGTTCTGTTGGAGACCGCGTCGTTGGTTGCATCGTTGGCGACAAAGTCGTCGGTTGCTGCGTGGGAGACAGCGTCGTCGGTGCCATGGATGGTCTAGCAGTCGTCGGTTGCATCGTTGGCGACGACGTCGTCGGTTGTCCCGTTGGAGAAAGTGTCGTCGGCTGCATCGTTGGCGAAAGCGATGTCGGTTGTCCCGTCGGAGACAGCGTCGTGGGTTGCTGCGTGGGAGAACGCGTCGTTGGTTGACTCGTTGGAGACAGCGTCGTCGGTGTCATGGTAGGTCTAGCAGTCGTCGGTTGACTCGTTGGAGACAGCGTTGTGGGTTGACTCGTTGGAGACAGCGTTGTGGGTTGACTCGTTGGAGACAGCGTTGTGGGTTGACTCGTTGGAGACAGCGTTGTGGGTTGACTCGTTGGAGACAGCGTTGTGGGTCGACTCGTTGGAGAAAGTGTCGTCGGTTGCTTCGTCGGAGACCGCGTCGTTGGTTGTCTTGTTGGAGAAAGTGTCGTCGGTTGCTTCGTTGGAGACCGCGTCGTCGGTTGCTTCGTCGGAGACCGCGTCGTCGGTTGTCCCGTCGGAGACCGCGTCGTGGGGTGACGCGTTGGAGACAGCGTAGTCGGAGACTTTGTAGGATTCAGGGTAGTGGGTTGCGTTGTTGGAGACGGAGTCGCCGGTCGCAATCCTGCTTTGACCTGAAATGAGGGGCTCACCCCAAGGATGCGAGGAGGGCGAGAGTCAGTAATGGCCATCACCGCTTTGTAGTTGGCGTTTAGAGTTTGAAGGTCTCTTGTCAAGAATTGCATGGTTACAGTACTATCCGTTATCCAACTCCCCGTTGACTGAATCGAGTCTGGAGGGCGAGAGTAGTCAGTAACGTTGTCAGCAAACAAGGCCACCCACGCAAAGCCCCACTCCATGTTGTCCGTATCCTGACTCATTGTATAGGTGACATCGATCGTTTCTCTCTCGTAGTACAGCGTCGTGTCCGTAACCAATGTAGCAGAATTCTGTAAGACGTCGAACGTGTTGCTAATGCCAAGAATGCGAAGGGGGTTGGAGTCAACGGTGGCCATCACGGCCTTGTACTTGGAATTCAAGACTGGCAGGTTTCTACTCGAGAACTGCATGGTTGCAGTGCTGTCCCTCATCCAAAAGCCTGTTGACTGAATAGCGACAGGAGGAAGAGAGAAGTCAGTAACGTTGTGGGCATAAACGGCCACCCAAGCAAAGCCCCATTCCATGTTGTCAGTATCTGGACTCATGGTGTAGGTGACATCAATCGTTTCTCCTTCGAAGTACTTCGGTTCGTCAGTCACCAGTGTTGCAGAATTCTGTAAGACGTCGAACGTGTTGCTAATGCCAAGAATGCGAATGGGGTTGGAGTCAACGATGGCCATCACGGCCTTGTACTTGACATTCAAGACTGGCAGGTTTCTACTCGAGAACTGCATGGTTGCAGTGCTGTCCCTCATCCAAAAGCCTGTTGACTGAATAGCGGCGGGAGGGAGAGAGTAGTCGGAAACGTTGTGGGCAAACAATGCAACCCAAGCGAAGCCCCACTCCATGTTGTCAGTATCTGGACTCATGGTGTAGGTGACATCAATCGTTTCTCCTTCGAAGTATCTCGGTTCGTCAGTCACAAGTATCGCAGCGTTTTGCAAGACGTCGAACGAGCTGCTAATGCCAAGAATGCGGAGAGGGTTGGAATCGGTTGTGGCCATCACGGCCTTGTACTTGACATTCAAGACTGGCAGGTTTCTACTCGAGAACTGCATGGTTGCAGTGCTGTCCCTCATCCAAAAGCCTGTTGACTGAATAGCGGCGGGAGGGAGAGAGTAGTCGGAAACGTTGTGGGCAAACAATGCAACCCAAGCGAAGCCCCACTCCATGTTGTCAGTATCTGGACTCATGGTGTAGGTGACATCAATCGTTTCTCCTTCGAAGTATCTCGGTTCGTCAGTCACAAGTATCGCAGCGTTTTGCAAGACGTCGAACGAGCTGCTAATGCCAAGAATGCGGAGAGGGTTGGAATCGGTTATGGCCATCACGGCCTTGTACTTGACATTCAAGACTGGCAGGTTTCTACTCGAGAACTGCATGGTTGCAGTGCTGTCCCTCATCCAAAAGCCTGTTGACTGAATAGCGGCGGGAGGGAGAGAGTAGTCGGAAACGTTGTGGGCAAACAATGCAACCCAAGCGAAGCCCCACTCCATGTTGTCCGTATCTGGACTCATGGTGTAGGTGACATCAATCGTTTCTCCTTCGAAGTACTTCGGTTCGTCAGTCACAAGTATCGCAGCGTTTTGCAAGACGTCGAACGAGCTGCTAATGCCAAGAATGCGGAGAGGGTTGGAATCGGTTATGGCCATCACGGCCTTGTACTTGACATTCAAGACTGGCAGGTTTCTGCTCGAGAACTGCATGGTTGCAGTGCTGTCCCTCATCCAATATCCTGTTGACTGAAAAGCAGCAGGAGGAAGAGAGTAGTCTGTTACGTTGTCGGCAAACAACGCCACCCAGGCGAAGCCCCACTCCATGTTGTCCGTATCCTGACTCATCGTGTAGGTGACATCAATCGTTTCTCCTTCATAGTACTTCAGTTCCTCTGTTGCCAATTCTGCGGTGTTCCTCAAGAGCTGAAACAAGTTGCTTACGCCAAGAATGCGTAGGGGTTCGGAATAGGTAATTGCCATCACGGCTTTGTAGGTTGCGTTCAAAGCTGGCAGGCCTCTGCTTGAGAATTGGAAAGTCCCTGTGTTTTCGTACATGTATGGATTGGACGGCGGCGCAAGAGGGGGGGGACAGAGTAGTCTTGAGCATTTTGAGGGAAGAATCCAACCCAAGCGAACCAAGGGTCAATGGTGCCGTCCCACTCCTTTATGTTGAAGTTTAAGTCGATCAACTCTCCTTCGAAGTACTGCACTTCGTCCGTCACCAATGTAGCATCATTCTTCAAGACATCAAATGCGTTGCTTACGCCGAGGATGCGAAGAGGGTCGCTGAACGCGATTGCCATTACTGCCTTGTATTTACCCAATGCTGGCAAGGAGCGAGTCATGAAATCGACGCTGCCTGTCGGGGTTCCATACATTGTGGCTGTATAATCCCAAGTTTGCAACACTGAGTAGTCAACGGTGTTCTGAGGGAACAAAGCAATCCAGGAAACACAAAAGGCAACTCCGTTGTTGTTGGTGCATTAACTTCGAACGTGACTTGGATCTTCTGTCCGTCGTAGTAGGTGGTCTTATCAGAGATCAAGTTAGCTCCGGTTGACTGGGCTCTCCTTGTTGATATTGCGGAACCATTGAAGTAGGGGTCGCGGCTGATCGAACTTTCATTGCTGCCGTTCCTAGGGGACGAAAGCTGGTGGTTTGCAAAGAAGGGCTGCAACATGTCAGGATCCTCGTCCTTGATAGTGTTTCCGTCAGGTTGGACATTTTGTTCGGTATCATCGTCGGCACCCAGTGCCGAGGTTTCACCCGCAGACACCTTGCCGCTGCCTCCTTGTTTATGGACTTGAAGCCATCCATCTCGAGCTTCAGATGAGGCCGTAGAGAAGGGGACGTACAGAACAATCATCGTGACGATGAGAACGTCGACGACAAGAGAATGTCGAGCCATGGCGTATGCAAATGCCTCTCGTTAATACTGGAAGAACTTGAGGATGATGATGCAGAGGATGAGCGTTGAGTCCTTGGCACGAATTTTGCCTGACCGAAAGGTCGAATAGTGAAAAGAAATGATGCGGATCAAGGGAAGCGGCCAAGAACCTGGTTCTTGATCTTCAAGTTGTGATGGAGAATGTCCTGCAGGATTTGCGTTGACATTTCGGATGCTTCTTTTCTTCTTGTCCTAAAGGACATCGTGGACATGCTCAAACGCACAAACATATCGGCTCGACGTGGAATCAACGTTGAAATTGGTATCGAAACCTGGGAAACGAAGGATTTCGCCTTTGGTCTAAATATTGCACTTTAAGTATTGTACTCATGTCGTAGGTGGGCGTGTGGTCGTAGGACTTCGACCAAGGCTGAAAGGCTTCCATGAGATTTAATATGCCTTCCCAATACATAGTTTTGTGCGAATCATTTTTCTTTATGGTTCCTAAGTCGACAGTAGCGTATGTGTAAACCGTGACAAATCTTGATTCGCACATTTGGTCGTAGCATTCGGCAGCACTATCATAATGATAAATAGATTGTGAAACTCTTTAATATATACATTGATTTTGAGTCGACTGTCCCTTGTGACTAAATGCTAAGAGTTCAGTCCTAATCTATGGTAGGAGGTTTTAGTTCGTCGTTTGGGCATAGCATTTATAACCTATAATAGCATTTCATTCTTAGAAGACATGACCATTCCCACTTGGACACACCACACATCTAACTTCATGGGCATAAGCAATTCACATTTAACGCAGTTTGTGCGAATCTTTGTCGAAGTTGAAAGAGTCGTTTATTTCTAGCGAAGATTATGCATCAACGTCGCAAGCGATCGTGGTATTTTGGTTTTTGGTGCGTCGGTACGATAATCAGACCGGACGACAGATGCCAGATGCCTGGTGAGATTTGTAAACGAGGATGATGACACGTGGTTATAACATCCTGAATGATGGAAGACACAGGTCGAACGCACGCCTCTTTAAGTTACGCTGGTCCGGAGTACGCTGGTACCTTGTAGTACCGAGGACTCTGGACATGCTTTGTATGACACTACAGTACCTTGCATAAGCTTGTACTACCGGTAGTCACGTCCGCTTCTGAGATTGAATCAGACAACGAGACAACGATCCGACAGATGGGCTCAACGAAAGACAAAAGCCCTCTCACCAATCCACGAACTAACTCGTGCATGAAATCCTCGACGTGGGCGTTCGCGTAGAGGGGGCAGTTTTGGAGTTGGATTCATTATAAATCGATGAGGAGTCGATTGAAGTAATACTGCGAGTCCATATACCGTCAGCAGTCAGCAAATGATGACCATGATCATGCGCTAGTCGTGGACATCGAGATGGGAGTATTGCGAGTCGGGAGAAATCATGGTGCGCAGCAATCCAGAAGAAAACAAAAGCGAGCTTCAATTTCAAAGGCAATTTTTGTTTCTTGACGATGTCGTTGACGATGCCGATGGCAAGCCTCAAGTTTATGACAACGCAAAATGTTCATGTCTAACCCGAAATCTCCCCGGTCGAATTACTCTCGAAACTATAGAGCCGGTACTGTCGGGGCAATCACCGCTCCGATAGGGTCGAGCCGGGAACACTGCCACTCATTTTACCCATGGCAGGTCTCTCGGCCTCACAAACACCCTTCAAAGAATCTGTACTCGGTTTGAAGAGAAGCAGGAGACGCAGTCCTTCGAACTACGTCATCACTTGATAAAGGTACGCTAGCAATCGACCGTCACGCTATGTGAAGGATGTACTGCAGTACGGCAGCCCTCCCAATCCTGACGGATGGGCCTTGTTAGAATTTTTGTGCCCGCATCTCTATCTCTGCACCATCTTATTCTGTCACGAGCGTCAAAGTTGACATTCCGATCCGACGACCCAATCGCCTCGATGTACCAATAATTGAGATTTGGTGGTCTTCTGTTCTTTCGGAGTTCCCATTGCCATTGTCGCCATCGACCGTCGGAGCTAATCGTTTTTGATAACTCGTGTTGCGATCCAACAAGAAGAATCGTTCTTGCTGTGATTGGTAGTCGTAAATTCAGTCGACGTAGGAGTTATTCTTGTCTTCCCAGTGGTGTCCATGCATGGCATTGCCATAGAACGATGTCGGAAATTCGTTGGCCGTGTCGTGAGCGGAAAGGATGAAGTCGGTCATGTTGTTTTGAAACAAATGGCGGGTTGCATCTGTCTCAGTAAAATCTCAAGACAGACGTCATACACCAGTAAGAGTGAAAAATATAGATTTAGTTCCTGCTCTTGTGTTGATTGGCATCGTGAGCTACGTGGGAGCAGGACAGACGACAGTATCCTGACCTCCTCTTCGGCTATTCTAGCTAGAGTCCCTAGCCCGAGACCTCACCTCTTCTCAAACCCAGACCCTAGACTCACATTAGGTCATCATGTCACAAACCAAATCGTTGAATATCGTTGCGCCCAGTGCCTTGGTACAAATATTGGCAAAATTCTGATGGCTCCGACACCAAAGAGAATTGACGACGCGTGCAGCAATGGATGGCCTTGCGGACATTCCTTCGGGAATCTCAGCGCTCTAGATAATGATAATGCCTTTTGAACTGGCAAGCCAAGAGGATGAAACATCCCCCACTATATTTTGCGTTTGGGCTGCCAACCTTGCGTTGTAAAATGTAGTCTGCCACGGCCTCCGGAAAGTCCATGCAGGCTGTCGTGAACGGGACAGTTGTGGTTTCATCCGTCTTCCATAACAGCCGAAGAATAAGAACACAATCCATCAACTCGCAACCTACGATCGCTTCAAACAATTCATCATCCAATGGGATATCCGCCTCCTATTGAAGCTCATGAACCACATTTTCAAGAATATCGGGTCCCACATTCTCGTCCTCCTGTGTATTTGGAATACACTCAGATTTGACGGGCGGAGTACTTAAAGACTCTCTTCTGACGTCGTCACGCCAGGAGTCCACATCGATTGATGCAGCCGTTTCCGTCTCCTCTGGTGGTCTGACAGCAGGCGCATTCAAAGCACTCGTTGAACCTGTGGCCAGGATCAACGGAACTTCCACAGGGTCAACGTCGTGGGGGAATGGATGTATCGAGCTTACAGACACCGAAGAACGAGGTCATTTCATCGGTGGACCAATAAACTCACGTACCGTCCTCAAATGGGTCGTCGAAAGCGTCGAGCGAATTTAAGAACGCGGTCTCGGAAACCTCCGGATACTTTGTTGTCCAAGTCGCTTCGTCAAGGAAACGCCCGAACCCTGCGGTTCCTAAGATGTTGATCGTCGACTCCCGCCAAGCAAAGTAATTCCTCATCGTGTCCTGATAACTTATCCAAAGTCAGAACAGCTTTCTTGTCGAGAATCTGAACCGATCGTCAAGCGGGCGAGCTAGCATTGGAGGATGGGGACTGCTTCGAATGATGGGGCGACATGACCGTAGATAGAATTTGGGTCATTGTCGTGCACTCCGTCAATTCGCAAATTGTATGTACCGTCCCTATGCGTTCTGTCGACCAGTACCTGGTACTCGCGTACCGTCTACATGAATACTGTCATAGATGCTTGCCTTGTACCAGCGATACTACCGTGGAAGATCTACTTGCCTACTGGCACCGTCCAGAAGCACGACACTACAGGAGCTACTACTATTTCAACGTCTATGTCTACTGCACAAGTAGCACTCGGACACGCCATTGAAAACTATGGTTGTGCAACAGTGCAACTACGAAACTACCTCCCGCCAAAACTCAGGAACTTGACGACCAGAGACCTATAAAACAAAGCCTTATGTTCCCAACTACCCCAACTTCTGGTGACAATCAGAAGAGGAAGAAGGACCCCAACATTACCCAGAAGAAGCGCACTTTCTCCAACAAAACTGGCATTGTTGGACAAAATTGATACTATTCTCAAGGAATTTCAAGACGTCAACTCAACTGGGATTACCAAAATGGACGAGAAGATTACCAAGAAGCCCAAGCATCATCATCATCATCAAGAAGAAGAGGAAGAAGGAGAAACCAACTGAAGAAACTACCAACGTTACCAATGAACCAATGATTACTACTGCTGCCGTCAACTGTACATTGACCAACATTGCTGCTTCTTGTCCGGACCCTACCATTCCTACTTTTTCAGCCTTTCAAATACCTGATAAAGCATTCCAGACCCCTCAGAGTGTTGTCTCACTCCCTGCCAGCAACCAAGATGATGACAGAAAATCTGCACCAGTGCTCCCCTTCTTCCAAAGCCCAACCCTCTTCTGGTTGAAGAGGAAACAATTGCTATCAAGATCCCCCAACACGGCTGAATGGACAACACCAGCATCAATCAATTTGAAAACTACTGCGGGCGCAACAACTACTATGGACAACACAACAACGATGATGGACACTACTACCAAAGGCCATTAGTATCAAGATGGCATTCCCTAATGATGATTTTCAAAAGTGCCACCCTGCTGCTGCATACCTCATCATTGCCAATTCTATACGGATCTGACCACAGGGGCACCTTCTTCTCAGTGCTACTTGACATGGATGCCTAAAGGCACTAATACAACATGTACACTGGAGTTCGGACTCAATCACCTGTTTGAGCGCGATTGTTCCGCAGTTTTTGATGAGCTTTTCCTGTATTGGGTGATTTTGTCGTCCACCTCCTCCGTTATGTTTAGTATGCTATCGGACCATCCCATTTGGTCGGCACTGTCCTGAACGTCCTTGAGGAACTGGTAGAGGCCTTCAGCCTTGCAGTCAAACGGTTCCTTACAGAGGACCTCCCTGATTGCTGTCTTGGAGTGTTTGGTCCTAGTGTAGTCCAACAGTCCTTGAATTGCTAACACTGGTGAGAACACGAATGCCACAGCGGGTTCTTCCGCCATCGCTTCATCATTGTTTCTTTAACTCTCGCAGAGGGAAGCATGTGATTTCTACGATATGGTTGGGCTGCAAAACGAGAGTAAAACAGAATTGCAAAAGTAATGAGTGTCGGATCTTGTTACGCCTCGACATACCACGACCGTGATTAAGTCATTCTACCTTCGATTGCTGTCTGTGACGGAACCACGACTGAAACATAGGTAGCGTAATGTATGATATTATAACAGTATTCCGGGGTACGGTAACTGCATTATCATCACAGGTGATCCTTCTCTTCGAATCCTACTTTCGCAAGGCTGAAGCTCAGCTAACCGTAGCCGTCCAAGCCTGATTGACAAGACGACCACCCCATGACAGCGGCCGAAACCTTTATCGTCTCACGTATTGTACCAAGTCACAGCACAACACATTTCATCTCTCGTCATCCAATGTGTGCTGTGGTGGCGACGTTTTGAAGTCGTCTTGGCACTTCATGCATCAACACAACATTTGATTCATTGTTTTATACTACAGTACGTCTCTTGGACGCGCATCGCGAGAAGGAAGTTCTGAACATCGCAATCACACCAGTGTGTCGGTATCAAGGGTATGCCATCGTGCGAATCGCGGCTCTCGATCTGTTCAATGGTGCAATCCTTTGAAAGGGATAAGTTGATCAACGTAAACCGAAGTTTGTTTTACGTATGCTCGATGTGGACGCTGTCAAGCGTGAGGGATGATACCTCTTTCCAATAATAGCAATACCGCTGATGCTCCGAAAGTAGATGGTATTGCCGTGAGTAGAACCGACCGTCAGACAATTCGACAAGGCATATGCAGCACACCGAGAGTGTGGTGTGGCTGTCGATGGAAGGATCAGATATTTTCCAAACAACACACTTGCCGAACTGTCGACAACACCTGACCATCGTCCTTCTGCAATGATTGCCCATGAAGAACGTTACAACCCTTGACGAGCTGGCGTTCATGTGCGTTGGCCTCGCGAACTGTTCATCTTTCTTCTGACTGACATGCTCGTGAGGCGTGAGCGCTCCTATTACTCGGTCGGCCAGCATTCATAACTCGACTTGCCAATCTTTGTACGCAAATCAACAGTCGTTTGGGCGAAGTTTCCACGAAAGTTGCAAGCCTTACAGAGATGATTCGCGTCGGCACATTGTTTTGTGCAAGTGGCAAAATGTCGGGCCTTTTGAGCAATGATTTGGTCCCAAACTGGAAGAACAATCTTGTCGGGGATCATATTTCGGACTTTATCAAGCACCTGATCCAGCTTGTGAAATCCAGAGTCCAAGAGTCGATTGAGATTTCGGATGGCATCACTTTGATTATACCTGCGTGGGTTGTACCACAGCATGTCGGTCAGTTGATTGATGCTTGACATCAACACCGTGGTGTTGCTACCCATGGCTTGTCTGGCTTGCATAATCTTGTTGGCGCAATCGTCGTAATCAATATTGACCTTTTCGGCTCGCCAATGAATCACATCAAAGTCCGAATTGTTGGCGATCCCCATCAATTCCAGCAGATAGTCCACAGTATCGTAATGCTGGCGGTCAAAAGCAAAGTACTTGTCAAGTGTTTCCAACGTCGTATTGTGATGACCGACTAACGTCTCTCGACCAACTCGTGTCACACGTAAGCCACCTTGTCGATAATACGCAATGTGCATCACAGTCGTACCCTTGCTCGGTTGGAGCACACTTTGCAGTGGAGCGTTGACACTCACTTTATAGAGGTTCGTTAGATTGCCGCATACCTTTGCAACAGCTGGAATCCCCTGCGGATGTTGAAAACACATGGGCACAATGGTTGGCTTCTCCTCCGCTAGCATGGTTTGATAATCTTCATAGGATACAATGTGTGGGTGAAATTGACGGAGTCGGTCAACATTGTAAATTTGATTCAACCGGACTGTATAGTTGTCGCAGGCTCGCAAGGTCCCGTGCAGTATGCAGGGTTCCACCACGGTGGCATTAAGCTTCTTCGCAACCGTGAGAATTTCAGCCAATGAAATCTTCCAAGTTGCCATACCCTCCGAGAATTGTTCCACGTACATCCAAAGCGACGAGGCCTTGCGCTGCAGCAACGGAATGTTTGTATTCGTAGACGCTTTAGCACTCGACGACTTTGGTTTTTGAATACTCCTACTAGCAGTCTGCTCATTGACGGCAGGAATAATGATCAATCTCGTAGTAATCGGGTTGTATTCTCTGCTCAAGTCCAGTCTCATGACAGAGAAAGTAGCCGTGGCGACAAGCAAGGTGGTCATGAGCAGTTTTTTGACCACATGATTGTACATTGTAGGAGTAGTACTGCTTTGTGTGATTTGGATACATGGGTGCACACGTGTTAGCTGTCTCTATTACCAATGCGGATGAAAAAGTGCTCCAGTGCCTCGATGCTTCGGATTTGAACAAGATAGTTCTTGGAAGGAGCGACTGGCGACTTGGCTGCTTGGCTGTGATGGATTTACGCGAGGCGCAGAGGTTTGGAGACGATGCAGGTTGGGAAGTCAGACTGAAAGTCAGGGAATCACGTTGTTACGATCAGATCGAGACGTCATTGTCATGCTTCACGCTTACCTATCGAGAGAGAAATAGATATCGAACCGAATCAGTGCGATGGCACGAAAGTGATGATCAAATATTGTGGCGGAGAAAGAGTTGCGACCTGTATGTGTGATGTGTGATGTGTGATGTGTGATGTGTGATGTGTGCACACATGCACTAGTGTCTAGCCTCCCGACGGGGTTAATTAACCCCAAACGGGGTTAATTAACCCCGTATTTGCACATCACAAAAAGTGTTCGCTACTACGTGCAAATCTTCCGTTCGAATAGAAACTTGGGCAGTGACTCAAGGACCCCATGATTGTGCATGCCGTCAAAGCCCAGTATCTGTACAGCTGTTTGCACAATTAAATAACCCAACGTAGATCTTGGTAATTTTTGCACGTTAAAGCTTTTTTGCCTAAGTAAAATAGATTCGTACTTTCGGGTACTCAAAAAAATTAACACAGAAATATCATGTGTTGATCATGGGGGCATCAGCGGGTCTACGAAGCCGACACTGTGGCAAACTGACAACATGCCCTATATCATTACCTTGCGCACTACCTTGAGGATTGAGCAACATGAGTGATGTTGTCAGTTTTCACACCACAACCCCACAATTTGTTATAATTTGGTGCCTTTATGTGACTTTCTTCTGCTTGGTGAGCAAAATCTGACTCACAAGTCAAATCTAACATAACTTCTGTCGCATTCTCCATCTTGTTCAACACGACGTTCTCGCTGGCTTCTCTCAATTCAGGGTCAAGCTCATCAATGCTAAGCAACTCCAATGCATTAACTATACCCACGTCCATACCAGCCTCCAAGATGACATGGTGTAAGAACACTGAGTGAATCGATTCGCGAATCTTTTGTCACGCCGCGGAAGCCGAACGACAAGTTGCTGATACCAGCAGAAATCTTCACATACGGACATTCTTCCTTAATTATCTTCGCAGCATTAATAAAGCTAACAGCATTAATGAAGTTAATAGCATTAATAAAGTTAACGCCATAGTTGTTGTGCTCCTCCAAACCAGTGCCGATCGTCAACACGTTGGGATCAAAGATGATATCTTCAGGAGGAAAGCGGACTTCGTTCACTAGCATGTCGTAACTGCGCTTACAGATGCGTAGCTTTTCATCCTCTGTCGCGGCCTGACCTTCCTCGTCGAACGCCATCACAACGACAGCGGCTCCATGCTTCTTCAGCAATGGCACATGCTCCTTGAACTCACTCCTCGCCAACCTTCAACGAGATCGAGTTGATTATGCACTTCCCTTGGCACCACTTCAACCCAGCAAGAACGTCCAACATGAACGAAACCTTCGCGATCTCAGGCTCAGTCACGGCGATCTTCACAAACTTCTGCATCGCCGCGAGTCCATCAAGCATACCGTCATCGACATTGATGTCAATCACGTGTGCTCCATCCTCAACTTATATCCATGGCAGCTCCAAAATCACCAGCCATCATGACCTTCTTGAACTTAATAGAGCCCCTCAGGTTGCATCGCTCACCCACGTTCAAGAACGGCCTGCCGTGCTGGTTATGCACGTCCTCAACTACATGATCCTCAAGACCTGACAGCCACATCTTCGGATGACCCGCGTCGGGAAGCTTGCGAGGCTTGTAGTTCGCAGCCATCTCGCGGATCGCCTTGATGTGAGGAGGTATCGACCCACAACAACCAACCACCATGTTCAGCCACCCCTTGACGGAAAACACCTCGTTGTGCTGCACCATCGCATCGGGCATGTCGTCGTACCCACTCATGCCGTTCGGGAGACCCGCCGCATTACTTTACACAAGCCAGAAACACGTCGGCACGTTTTGCGAGACGCTCGCTCCTCAAACGGAACCATGCTGAGCATCCAGCGCACAGCTCAGTCCAACACAAATGGGCTACTGGTAGGCGTGCCGGATCGGCGCAAAAACGCCTCGTCTCGAATGGTCCTGCCTCCAAAGTACCACTCACAAACACGGGAGTGTTCAAAACCACTGTCTAGAGTCACGACAAGAGCAATCTTCTGGTTCATCAAACTGCTCTTCAAGTATGGATTGGGAACATTGCGAGTCGCATCCGAATTGGGCAGAGACGGCATGAGACATCAGATGTGGAAATACCATTCATGAGGAATACCGTAGCAGCCATTCAAATTGTTCTGCTGACGTCTACTATGGAGATTATTCAACGCCTGTAGAAATATTACTACGTTCTAAGCGATGCCATTTAATTGTGCAACCAGCTGTATATTGTTTTTCATCGAGAAACAAGAGTTTTTCTGCATCAATTTTCTTGACCCTCTGATTTTTTCCTGTCATTTCTGATTAAGACTAGCAGTAGAAATTATACCCGATTCTACGTAAAACTCACTATTCTGAAACTCCTTTTGGCCTGCGGTTTGTTTACGCTCATGTCGAATTCAACCAAAAGTAAGGTGACTATTGTGTGTCAAATACATTGAAGTATTGTATCTAAACATGAAACTTGTCGGGCGCTCAATATTTAAGCGACTGCAATCAATTAAAGAACGACATCAAACCAGAAAAAAAAAATGCTGAAGAATCGTGTAGAAAATATACCAAAGTCTACGAAGGAGTAGGTGGTTTCGAATCCCCCGGTTTTACATAATTCTCATCTACATATAGAAAAAGCTGAGGTGATCATCATCTTCAGTATACCTTCAATGGTGATGAAGTACGAGCATAAACATAGTATCTGGACGGCAAAAATTACGAAGGTACCTGGACGGATTTTGAAAGGACGAATTTCACCACATTCATGCACGAAGATTGACTATTCCACTAACTTAAGAATTGTCCTGTGCACTGAAACATAAGGGGTTGCCGTAGCTCGTTTGTGGTGAGGGGGGACACTTCAAAAGATGGATTGAATTAAAATATTGGATTTTTTTTTCAAATCTTAACTTTCGCTTCGTAATTTAATTGCACATTTTTGTATCGTGTCAACCAAAGCCAAGTACAACCGTACTGCTTCTATGACACTGCTAGCACTTGTTGGTAGGCCGGCAATCTAATATACTGCCAAATTTGCAGTCAATTATCGAAGTTTTTCATTGTTAACGGCCGTCACGAAGTCGACATTGTCGAAGTCAATTTTGAACATCGAAGTGCGTTGACATCTCAATTTTTTAATCCTACGGCACCTTCCGTACAAAAAAATTCTTGCTACTAATTTAATCGCATATAATGCAAGAGTTTCATTACGAACTTCGATGTTTTAGTGCTGTCCATATCAACAGCAATTCGAATGTATTCGTTGCTGAATAGATCAGTTCTGAGATGGCAAACTTGTAGAACAGACGCTTGAGATTTATTTGTAACTCGCAAAAAAACGTGTTCCAACTTGAGATTGTCAAATGGGACTCAATTTGCCTCACTAGTGACTGAACCGTCCAGTTACTATGTTAAAAAAAATCTCAAAAAATAAAATTAGACTACTCATAACTCCATCAATAAACATCGTATCATCACTTTCAGTAGCTGAATAGAAAGCCTGTTATGAGATCTATGATTTGCTGCCGTTAGAAGTTGGGTATGTAGTACACCGATGCAGCGAATAATTTTTGTAGTCCAGCTACTATGTTTATGCTCGTACTCAGGACATTTGACCAGCTTGAAGAATTCACAAGTATAGGTTGATCGGAAAAAGGAACCCCAACGGACAATTTCCACGCAGAAATTGTGTAGAATTTGTACCAAGCGTTGGAAAAAAATTCTCTACTATGACAGATTTTGAATTAAGAGTCAGAAGATGATTTCGAAGCGCTCGGCTTAAGGAGTGAGGATGCAGATACTTCGAAAGTTGTCGGTCACCGGTCACGCAGTAATGTTTTCCAACGTCTCAATTTGGCTTTGCAGAGTTGAATGAATTTGGACTTGCAAAAAAAAAAACTGTTTTGAAGTTACGTAGAACCTCTACCACACTCTACGCACGTTTGCATACCTTTATGCCATAGTCAGAAACTGATCGGGGATGAAAAGACAGTATCGCGCTTTTCTTTCACATCAGTGACTTCCTGAAAACAAAGAAAAGAATATGGATCAAATGGATGCACAAGGTATCGTCATCTTGCAACATAGATGACTGCAATTGGAGCACTTTTTCTGTTGGCCCGTGGTATTAAATGTACAGAAAAGCGTCTTGCACACGTACGAAAATGACGGGGTTAATTAGGCAATTGACGGGGTTAATTAACCCCAAGGCTCGGGAGGCTAGACACTAG
>JAKSYS010000654.1:0-34965 GCA_022925895.1 Fragilaria crotonensis | reverse complement strand
TCATCATTTTCGCTACTATACCCCATGTAGTCTCCTTGCGTCGATTCGAGGCGACGTCTGTACGACGAGCAGTGCTCGCCAGTCTATAAGATGCGTCGGTACTTAGAGACGTGACGTTTACATTCACGTTGTTGTGCTTCAACAATTCGATCACAACTTCCACATGACCGTGACAGGTTGCGATGATAAGGGACGTGTTCCCTTCAAAATCTTCGGTGTTGACATCCACGTCCTCGTGCTTCAACAATTCGGAGACGACGTCCACATGTCCTTCACGCACTGCAAGAATAAGGGCCGTATCACCAGCACCATCTTCGGCATTCACGTCTACATTGTCGTGCTTCAACAATTCGCGAACGACGTTCACACGGCCATTGAATGCGGCCCGGAGAAGGCATGTTTCGCCAAATACATCTCTGGCATTCACGTCTGCGCCCATTCGCAACAAGTCACGAACCTTGTCGTGATTACCATCTCTAGCGTTCTGGATCAACTCCTTGTCTAAAGTGTCGTAGTCGTTGGGTGGCATCTTACTGATGGCGCGGACTCTAGATAGTAGTGGGCGCTTTTGCCTTACTGTTTGTTCGCAACAACAATGACATGTGATATACTAGTACTCCAGACTCCAGTGAAGTGCATTATACGGCGAATGTGTTGGAACTTGGAACGCATGTGACCATTTTTTACAGGATCTTTCCCACAGTAACTTTTATCATTTTCGTGTATTGTATATAGGAATCCTTCGAATCCACGTATATATTATATAGAAATATTTTTATTAGTATTTTTTTGTCATGCCTTTCTTCGCGCCCATTTTGTTATGTGTGTCCTTTTCGCGGCACTCGGCATGGTTTTACCGTTTAACATTTTTTACCCACTACTGACAGAAGCCAGGTTGAAGGTTAGTAAGCTGAACGTGAGGATAAAGCATATGCTCGAAAGGGCAAGATAAAGGATACTACTCTAGCTAGATCATTGTTCGACGTGATATAGTGACACTTTTGTTTGATAGTGCACATAATAATGAAGTTGTTAGATAGTAGTAGTGTGGGCTCCTTCCTCATGTGTGGTACCATCACGTTGATTTCTGTGCCAGAAGTCATAAAATAGTGAACCTACAAGTGATGTGAAAAGTTATCATTAATCACGTCTGGTGCAGAAGCAATGACCCAGCATGCTGGCACTGTATCAAAACAAAACCATGCATCAGCCAGCATAGCAACAACACTGTCAAGTTTCTCTAATTCAACTAGCCAATGGTAGATGATGGCAGCATTCTTGAAGAAGGTGACAATGCTTACAGCAGGCATGAACATCTGTCACAGCTCCTGCCAAGATCAATGCAAGCATGAGCTGATTTCTATTGTCATACACATGATTGGGCAACTGGGCTATTCCCCAAGTGTGAAAGAAGGCAACAACCAACAACATTGTCAACACTCCTGGCTGCAAGAAGTGGTTCTTATTGGCAACAAATGCTCAAAGCTGGAATATGAACCTTCTTGCTCAACATCATACAACAATGGTGCAAACATTGTCGATAAGCAAATGTGATGTTCCCTGCGCATGATGTTTGTTTGGCATATGTACAAAGATGCCATTCTTGATTTTGTTGCTTGCTGTCAGTTGCTTGTAATTTATATCTCCACACTGCTGGGGAGGATTGATTCCATTGCCTTGCGTCTGCCCACTAAGCAACAATTTGCAACACACCTCCCTTCAATAGTAGAATCATCCATGCTAGGTGAACCGTGGTGGAATTCTTCAGAGTTTTACGGTAGTCGAGCGTGCTGCGTAAATAGCAGAGTCGTGCGTAGGCTCGCCAGAATGCTGTTTTGAACTTCAACAACACGAGTATTTGTAAAACGGAGGTACAGTATGTAGACTACCGGTAGAGTATGTCATCCGCTGAAGGTTAGTACGGTGACGTCATACTTGACGTCATTTCGTCGCATTCTCATCGAAGCCGTCTGTGACGGGATCGACACCTGCTCAATCACCCAGTTCAGTACTGCGAGTACAGAACTTGTCCCAGACGTATTGTATGCTCGTACCTCACATAGCCGGATTTGCGAAACGCCTGGCCTTTGGAAGGAGATTCGGACGGTAGGGAATGCTTAAATAAATAGTCAAATGAGAATTATATGTTTCTGACAGTGCGAAAGTGCAGTGATCTGCAGTTCCACGGATGTTAACCTCCGGAATCCCGGACGGGTGCCGCGTTTGAAGTTTGAAGTTCAAAGCTGCAAAAAGCAGCGATGATCATTTCTCAGGCGCAAATACAAAATGGAACACGAAGCAGCATCCCAACAGAATAACTCATCGAACGTGGTTGCCGTTCCTCCTCGAGCCCCCAAGAAAGCCTATGTTATCCCTCAGCAGAACGATGTGAAGTGTGGCCGGGGTAGAAAGTGTTTCGAACACCCTGGAAATGGGTTGTTGCGTGTTCGCGTAGCGTTCCACCTTGAGGAGTACCGCCGGCAAGTAAGGGCAACGATGAAAACCAAGGTTATCGATTCCATTATCGCCGATGTTTTTGCCGAAGGGGGGAAGGTTCCTGAAGTTCGATTATACGATTGGGTTATGGTACGATGGAGGCATTCAGGCAGGCAAACAACGAATCGGGTCAGCGTTCCGGGATGCCAGTAAAACGAACAAGGTGAAATGCATGGAGACGTTAAAGGCATTCATCACCAAAAAACGAAGTTGTAATCCTTTGAGAGGCCTTCCAATACCGAATCAAACGCATTCTGGTCCAGGATTGCATCCAGGTTCCTCTGCAGCATCAAGGACGACCGATGTCGGCACGTCAGCGCCTAATGTTGCGCGACGTGGTCGTACGAAAATGGTGGAACCGAAAAAGAAAGGTATCGCGCTTCCTCTGGGACCCCTTACTCCTCGCGCCCCCGTTTGCCATGTTGCGGGCGCCGCGAGCAATGCTTTCCTGTTTGTGCCTTCTGGTGTTGTGTGTGTGCAGCCTTTTGATGCATCCACCTGAATATTTGTTGACTGCAATAAACGTTGAGGAGCCTGGAAGCATCGAATTCTGATGAAGAGGTGCATGCGATGTCATGCACTGAAGGCTTTGATGACTAAGCCGAAATATTTGCAGAAGACTTCGTAGATTTCAATGCAAAGACCAGAGAGTTCCTCGCTGCGGTGGACTGGACTCTCGAAGACACTTTACAAAGAAGATCGGGAAGAGCTGATACCTGATCAATGGAAAACTGTTATTAGACGTTATTGGAGTGCGAGTGGTTACGCAGGGACAAAGCCTGCCAGATGAACGCTTGAGATTCTCCTTTGTAATTTGTATACTACCCCTGGAGACTGGAGGTTGCAAGGAGTGCAAGAAGCTTGATGGCTCTTTATCTCAATGAGCCGTGAAAATCGTAGTTCTATTTAGAGGTTCGTGATTAGGCCGCCGCTTGTGGAGTCAATTGGTTTGGACACCTCTGTGCGCACAAATGCTGCCCAGCGTCGTCAGATCAATTGGGTGTTGACATGGGAATACCATTGTGATTTGTAGGTAGCGTTGAACCAAGTTGATGCCATCTCGTCATTTTATAGGTGAATTTGTAGGATGGACTTCGACACAGACTACTGCTGGGACGAGGTAGGATGAACGTGGGTGCCGTCAGCCCGTCTGTTGTTTTATGTATGTATGAGCAAAGGACTAGTAGAGTGCAAACTATTGTTATTCATTGAACATGATGTTGTGCATCTCACGGCTACTGCCTGGGTCGGTTTCTATTAATATGTTGCATCAGTTTGTGAACGACTTATTTCCTAGTCGCATCCGTCTCGTCGTACTTAGGGACAAGGCTGACAGAAGTTATGTGATCCCCTGCATCTAGCTTTTGCACCAGAACACCTGTTGCAGTTCTTCCCTGTGACGAGATGTTCTTGACTTGTTGTCGAACAATCACTCCCTTGGCAGTAATAACAAGGACCTCGTCGTCCTCCTTCACAGTCCGCAAGCACGTGACGAAATCCCGGCCAGAAGCGGAAGCCTTAAACTTGATGGCCACCACGCCGAGCCCGCCGCGCGCTTGAGTACGGAATTCAGTCGTTGGGACGCGTTTGCCATATCCTTGGGATGTGACCGCCAGCACATACTCTTGGTTAGCTTTCGTCACCTTGGCATCGCCGTTCAAGACATTCATGTCAGCCACTGCGTCCCCAGCCTTTAACTTCATGGCATGCACACCCCGACTCGTTCGTCCAGTGGCACGGAGTTTGCTCGACTCAAAGCGAGTTGCCATGCCATGTTTGGTACCAATTAGCACGTCGTCCCCGTCTTTGCAAAGCAATGACCACACCAAGCGGTCGCCGTCTTCCAGGGTAGCAATGGTGAGCCCTCGGCTGGAGAGTTTGTCAAACGCAGCGAGTGAAGTCTTTTTTATCCAACCCTGTTCAGTAGTCACGACGATGTATTCTTCTTCTGAAAATTCAGATACTGGTAGAATTGAGTTGATGGTATCGTCAGCATTAATCGGAAGAACTGCAGGAATTGGAGTTCCTTTCGCTGTTCTTGTTGCTGTAGGAACTTGATAGGCTCTCAACCCATACGCAATGCCTTTCTGTGTCACCATAAGAAGGGTATCGTGATCATTGCATGTAAAGCAGTGAGCAATCTCGTTGTCAGCGGCCTTCCCATCCGAAATACCACGCTTTCCCCGAGTTCCTCTGTTTTGGCTCTCAAATTCTACCAAAGCCATGCGCTTGATGTAACCACTACGCGTGACGACGATGACCGACCGTGAATTCTTGATGAGATCCATGTCATTTAGCTCTTCCGCGTCGTCGACCTCAATTTTGGATCGTCGATCAACTCCGAATTTGTCAGAAAGTGCATTATTTTCCTCGGTGATGAGATCGCGAACTGCCTGGTCCACGGTCAAGAGTCGCTGAAGATTCTTCTCGGTGTTTTTCAAGTCATTGCGTTCGTCCTCCAGCTTGTCTTTGTTCAACCGGGTCAATTGTCCTAATTGAAGACGAAGGACAGCATCAGCCTGTTCCCTGACAGCGCGAGATTCGCGTTTTCTCCATTCATCAATGCTTCCCGAGCCGCATTTTGATCCGACGCAGTCCGAATGATACCAATCACCTCATCAATGCACAACAACGCCTTCAACAGTCCCTCAACAATATGAGTCCTTGTTTCGACCTTGTCCAACAAATGAGCGGATCGGCGTCGAATGGTATCGAATCGGAAATCAAGAAAGCATTCGAGTGCCGATCGGAGGGTGAATCGCTGCGGTTTTGTCCCCGACCCCATGAGCGCCAAGAAATTGCCCGAAAAGCTGGTTTGCAGCGGCGTCTTTTTGTACAAATTATTCAACACCACAGCCGCGACGGCATCTCGTTTCAACTCAATGACAACTCGAATCCCATCACGATCAGATTCATCTCGCAGGTCTGCAATGCCCTCTAATTTCTTATCATTCACAAGGTCAGCAATTTTTTCCAACAACAGAGACTTGTTCACTTGATAGGGTAGTGATGTGACGATGATGGCAGTCCGTGTTTGCGACTTGCTGACACGGACCGTCTCGATTTGTGTCTCGGCGCGCATTTGAATTCCACCGTTGCCAGTGCTGTACAATTGTTTGGCACCACTGGTCCCGAGAATCGTGGCACCTGTCGGGAAGTCCGGTGCCGGTACTAAACGAAACAGTTCGGCATCACTGAGGGGTATGGCTGTGCCATCATCCTTGCGTTCGGCAAGGATAGCATTGCAAGCGGCCATGAGCTCTCGAAGATTGTGGGGAGGAACGTTCGTTGCCATTCCAACCGCAATGCCGGAGCAACCGTTGAGCAATAAGATTGGCAGCTTCGCTGGTAAGACAGTCGGCTCTACTTCATTTCCATCAAAATTTGGTACAAAATCCACTGTATCTTCATACAAATCTTCCAATAGACTTTCCTGCGCCACCTTTGTCAATCGACATTCCGTGTATCTCATGGCCGCCGCCGGATCGGCATCGATTGATCCAAAATTTCCGTGTCCATCAATGAGTGGCATGTTGGTGCTAAAGTCCTGTGCCATGCGGACGAGGGCATCGTAGACGGCCATATCCCCGTGCGGGTGGAACTTGCCCAACACTTCGCCCACCACACGGGCGCATTTGCGATGCGGACTGGAAGCGTCCAATTTGAGCTCATTCATGGCAAACAAAATGCGACGGTGCACCGGTTTGAGTCCATCGCGGGCATCCGGCAAGGCGCGGCCGAGAATAATGGATAACGCATACTGGAGGAAGGATTGTTCGATTTCTTTTTGGATTTCGATTTGTCCGTTTTGAGCCAACAAATTTGCCTGAGATGCTGTGTCGGCTTCCGAGGTAAAGTCTTGTACAGGTGCATAAATGAATTCTTCTTCGATGATTTCTTCCGGGTCGGTGGGAATAGCTGATGAGTGAATAGCTGTATGTTCGTGTCGGTAGTGATGTTTCTCCGGTACTCCCAGCAGATTCGATTGAATTGGAGATAGGAAGGCAGATGCCCTTATTGACAGAGTCAGTGACACCGCAACAACCAGTAGCATGGGTCCGATCGGCATGTTCTGTGATGTCTCTACCGAGCAATGTGCTTCGTGGATCGAAGGGGAAGGCAGAAATCCTACTAGATTACAGGTGATGAGTTGATCTTCAGTCGGACGGTAAGTTGATGAATGAATGAAGTAGTTGCCGGCTTCGCAGATCTTGTTTGCCGTCGTTGCGAATTGCTTTATACTTGCTTGCCTTGAAGGTGACAAGTGGGTGGTGGGTGGTGGGTAGGTGGGCAGTGGGCAGTCAACATTCTACATTTAAGGAGCATCTGGAGTATTCAAGGAACGCTCATATTCAATGACTCCTATGTAATGTCAAGCAACGAGAAAATTTAGCTTACATTGAAAACGGTCATTTGCCGGACCTTACCGTGCCTCTGAAGCTTTGACGCCAGTTTTCATGTGCATCTAACAATCATCATACAGTACTACTGCATTTATCTACCGTAACGCCTAGTCCACCGTACGCAATCGCTCGTCGTTCCAACTTCCTTTCTCCTCACATTTTACACTTACGACTTACGCCACACAAGCCACAGTTCTGTAACCAGAATCAGACTCTGAGTTTTTTCTTCAAATAGTCAGTGCATTCCTTCTGACTGGTAAAAGGCTTGTAATCCTTCTTGAAGACTGTCAAATAGACATTGCCGGTACACTCGCTTGCTTGCTTCACGATGGCCCCACCAGAGCGAGTCACGTTGTCAATGGGAAGGTCTGCGATTCCGTTGTATGTGAAAAGGCCATAGCGGTTACCAGCAACCAGGGTATCAATAATGTCGGTCGACGTATTTCGCGTCCATGTTATCCCAAGAGGCGCAGTGACGCCGCGTTTGTGAACGGACATGGTCACTTCGACAGTTCCATCCTGCTGCTTTCTGTGGAAGTCATGCTTGAAGGTGTACCATCCGGATTCGACAATGGTAGTAATGGGGTGGTCAGAACCTCCAGGGAAATCCGTTCCATAATTAGCGTTGTTGTCGGCTGTAACGATGAAATTACCGTCGGAATTTGCGCCAATGTGGAATACGAAGTCCCGAAGGTGAGGATCGTTGGGGTCCACATTCTCGTTGATGGCAGAGGTATACTCAATCAATTGAATGGGAGGGGTGTTAGCTCCCGGGAAAGTTACCTTAGCTTTTTTCAAGGTAGATGTCAATACTGGTCGTGTAGCCGTAGCGAGGAAAACTGGCGATGTTGAACCCACCATATCTTGTGTAGACATAAACATAATCGCCGGTAAGGGGGGACTATGCCGTAGTATTTCCCGTGCGTAGCCTTACTTGGTGTTCTACCTTTTGCGGCTTCCTTGTTGACATTCAAGAACGCGTCGCCCTGTGGAAGGGTGTCGCCGCCAAGGAAAACGTCCGCATTCTTCTCAAAGCTGTTCTTGTAGGGCTTTGGAAACTTATTAGCCCAGACGGTGGCTACTGGAAAAAGCACGGCGAAAACAAGTTTGAGGTTCATGCTCCTGTTTTTTACTTACGCAGAAGTTAAATTGTGAGACAAATGGTAGACCTACTTTGAAATTGATTTTTGGATTGATGCAAAAATGCGAACCAACGTTCAGTATTGTCAATACGTTGTGCATGGAAACGAAGGATTAGTGAAGCATTCCATGATGCCAGTCTTCTCTCAGCAACACGTCTCGTCCATGTTTAGGAACGAACCAGTGTCGCATTAAGATTTCATCAATATGTATCTTATCGAACGTCGCTACCAGATTGCTAGAAAACACTGGTTTCCTTGATGTTGCTTCAAGTTTCTGCAGGTACTAAATTGTACGTCGTGCTTTTGGAGGTGGCCGTACGGATGTCCCTTGTCTAAGATTCATTTAGTGGACAAATGCCAATGTACACATGCCGTCGTCATTATGTTGCATCATTCCACAAGAATTTTCGCACGCCACGGAACCGCATGATAACCAGATCACCAGCCACCTTGTGTCAGCGTTGCTATAGAATATGTATTTCGATTATGTCGGAGGAACGTCGCAGCAGGACTACAATATCACAATCTAAAAGGCCCCACAGACTATCGGCCTGGCTCGCGACTCGCGAGTGCCGTAATGTATTGCTGATCTTCTTTTCCGAGAGAGCTACAGAGGTCACTGGATCTTTAAGTGAGACATAAAGTTGTCTGGGAACCAATTTGTAATTATGCGCTGTGTCAATTTCAACTCCGCCTTGTGACTTGTGTGTGAAAGGATACCCACAAGGTACCACCAAAAAACTGCTTAGAACCAATAATATCACTTAGAACCAATAAACGCGTTAAAATCCGTATCCCCTACACAAAAGTTGCTCAAATTATGTTTTTCCCAAAGAATATGTATGACAACCTCATTCCTTTATTCATCTTGCAGCCTTCGTATACTTGCAGGAAAGTGAGGTTGAGTGAGCGGTCGCTTCAATATTTCACACTGTATTTTGGCAATTGAGCTCAAATCGAGCTCACGATTTTAACACATCGAGGTGGGCTTCCCATGAATGCTCGGAGTATTTTTTTCACTGTTGCGATTTTTATAGAAACGCGTGACACACGATACCGCGCCGTATTTTACTTGTGGTCCAACGTTGGTGGTACAAGACACACGTGGCTACCAGCGTAACAGTAGACCGAAGATTACATCGATTTTGGGCGAACGTGTGAAAAAGATTACGCGCGCACATATAAATTTTTCTTCATGCATGGATAAATTTTTATGTATCACTTAGAACCAATAATCTCAAAACGAGGCGATGAAATCTTTCCATTTCTTGATGAATATCTGCTCCAGTACAAGATTGATTCAATTATAACGTGGAGAACTATACGGAGAAGAAGTTGTAACGGAACGGAAATAGAGTGCGAAGCTTGAAGGAATGGATAAATTGAGTCGTAACATGCGTTAAATTATTGGTTCTAAGCAGTTTTTAGGTGGTACCAGGTACCAGTGCGCTCGCGAGTACTTGTTTTCTGTACGATTCTAAACACAGATTTCATCTCGTAAGTTTACATACAATGGACTCCAATCAGACTGCAGACTGCAGTATGCATGATGGGACGTTCCTATCGCGTAACCTGGTACTCAGCCATCTGTCAGGTGGCAGGTGTCAGGTAAACCCAATTGATGCCGGAATTCATCAATGCAGTCCCGTGTCCCGTGCGATTAGCAGCGTGTTCCGCAACGTATGCAATACCGGAGTGAAAAGTGGACAGTACGGTACGCCACGATCAGCCTTGCTGTCCTTCCGACGCATGAAAAACTCAGAACGTCATGAATCACGACATTGCACACCTTGCTCCACACAAACGATGCGTGTGCACCGGATGCGGTTGCTGTTACTGTCCCTGCATCTGTGTCTGTTGATCCTCTACGTCGCCCCTACACTTGCTTCTTCTGTTTCAACACCGTTAGGAATACAAGGCAATCGTAATGATCTGTATTGGGAGGAAGAAATCCCTCCGCCGGTTCCGAGCAGCAGCGACAGGCATGAATGGGGTGACGAGGACAAACAACAACGCCCCATCCTGCTCTGGAGGCCACTTGAGCGTCAAAAGCATACTATCCGACGAACGAATGTTCGAAATAAAGAGCCACATCCTTTGAGAACCAATGTCTGGAGAATCCGTTTGACATCTAGGAATCGCAAGTACATTCCCGACGAATCGTTGATTGTGGAATTTGATGCTCGCGGATATTGTAAGGTAATCCAGGAAGACGAAAACCACGATACGAAGACAACAGCTCCTTCTATCTCTGATAATAACAATCTGGTTGATCCAATATATCACGGTTGTGTGGGAAAATGGAACATGATTCCCGCGGGTGTTTGGTGGAACTTTTCTTCCTTGCAATTTTGGGCGGAAGTCCATCTACAACCCTTTGCCGATCATCCTCGCATGTTGCGAGGAATCGTCGTCCGTGAACGGTACGTGCGTGAACTCGAGCAAAACGAAAATCCCACATCTAATGTCGTCATGTGTCATGATGTTACCGTCACCATCACGTCTAACAACACTACAATCTTGTGTTTTGCGCCATTTTTTTCGTTCCTACTAGTAGATCTGATCAATCCATCATTCCAAAGCACTGGTTTCGACCTGTTATAGCGACATTTGAAGCAGTTGGAATAGGAGAAGATTTCACGGACTTGTCATACTCCGATCGAGGTTTTTCCTTGGATTCGACGCACACCTTTCTCAAATAGACCCGGCACACGTTGTTGCTACTCATTTACTCTACTGATTCAACTCGTTCGATCAAAGTGGCTAGGTAACATACACAAAAACCTCACGGCTATACTATTGATGCCTGATGCATAACACTATAACCAGACACATGCTAGCTAGTGGTCCTAACAAGGTGAATGGCTCTTCCAATTCTTCTGCATAAACTACATATATCACTAGTGAACTTCCGATAAGTAAAGTGTACAATACTGTTGTGTTTAGAGAAGGCTTCTTGCAACCGCAAAAATTTACTGTCGTCCTTTATTGGAATGAGACTTAGCTCTTACAAAAACACTCGTCATCACTGTTATTGGGGCAAGGAATTTGTGAGGGGGGACCCTTCTTGCCAGGACGACCCAATGAGATATGATTGTGGCATGTTGAATTCACCTGGCTCAAAACAATCCGACCCCAGCAGTGCGTATGCCTGGCAATGTGGACACAGTTGTAGACAATGGACAAATCCTGCGACACTCAAAAGAGAATTGTCATGAGGTTCACAGCATTCCTCAAGTCAAATTCAGTATCGTGCTTGGCATCCTCCATGTCACGAGTAAATTCCGTCCCAATTCTCGTCAGTCAAAGGCAGGGGCATGGATTTGCTTTTGTTGTCTCCAAGAATTCTATCTCCACAACCATCTCATGTGGTAAATGAAGAAATGGGAAAAGCGTGGCGAGGCATTATTCTTTCTATGTTTAACTGAACCAAGACCATCACTGGTGTATTGGAAGGAGAAATTTGAAGGAACAACTGGATTCTTAATCACTTGGCAATGACGTATGAAGACATCACCACCATTTCTAAAAGCATTTTGTTTGTCCATGAATAGCTGGCATTTTCAATGAAACAATTAAGAAGACTGCAAGATTTCTGACAGAACTTGTGCATGCAATTTGTTCTCCCAATTCGATAAGGCTTTAATATTGGAAGAGGAGCTTGATGACATTGCTTGTCCTCAACGTCTTGTCTGACCAGAACGCTCCCGTATCCATCACATGATTGATTATAGCTGTCATCTACGGTTTTGGCAATTCTTTCTGGAACTGATTTAGGAGAGGTTTGACCACTTGTGGAACAGGGTTTTCAAATGGAGTCCCTATTTGGAGTTCCTCTGATTTCTTGAATGAGCCCCCTAGTTGGAAAGAATTCACAAAACACAGAGGAAGCCTTAGAAGATGAAATAAGCACCGGAATATTGAACAACATCAAAATTTCTATGTTCACGACAGAAAATTCAACTGTGGAGTTGTGTGCTGCCAAGCTTGTTGGGTGGGGTACCTCTTCTTTTCCCAAGAAGTTACTTGCTCTGGTGTTTTGCCTCATCCGTCTGCTGCTGGCAGTCAAATATTTGATCAGGCTCCAGATTCTCCATGTAGGTGGTATCATGTGGATGATCACTCAGGGGACAGGCAGGGTTTCCAGGGGAGACCTGGCTCACAGGATCATGGATGGAAATGCCATGAAAGTCTACATACGCATATACCTTTCATCTTTGGACAAATTCTCTAACTTGATTGATTGGATTTGGTCATAGTCTTCAAGTACAGCTACTATCCACCTGAAGCCCATGGATTGGTTTAAGAGAGCCCAGAACATTAAATTATGCATGAATTTTGACCTCGCACCTCCAAACATGGCTGATGTGGCCCTAGCTGAACGTCAAAAAACAAGAACTAGTAGCTAGGCTCCAGGACTCTGCTCACATTTAAGTTGTTTCTCAGTTACCCTATCATGGATGCGCAAGAATTGTTTGTTTTACAAGCTTACTTGCCCTATGCTCTCTGCTGCCTCGTGATCACTGCAGGTCGTAGTTTGAGGTGGCCATGGAGATGGTGCTGCCATCTACCGGCCCCAGAAGGTGTTCGCCTTCTCACAAGAACTAGGACACTATTCATCGTCAGCTTCGTTCCGCTTATTGCAGTCATACCAGGTCTTCGAAGCGTGCCAATGATATGACCTAACTTGTAATTGGCAGACAACAAAGGGTCATTGTATCAATATTTAACGCCAGAATCCTGAAGGTCTCATTGGTTTCAGATGTTTAGTATTGATGGATGCAGGATGCGAATGGAGCGGGATTGGTGGTAACTGAAGGGCGCCATTAGCAATCCATTGATTCTTGAGCAGTTGACTGCTAGTACGGAATACAAAACTTGATCTGCGTCAACTCCAGAGGACCGTCAGAAATTGCTTTTGGGTGGTGGATATTTCTGTGTTTTTTATGTTCTCTCTTTAAGAAGAAGAGATATTGATGACTGACCTGGAGGGTCTGCTGGTGCTTGAGCAATGCTCAAACTTTAGCAAAAACAAAGTCACCTTCCCGCCCCCTACTTGCTTGGCGGAGTAATGGGAGAGCATTACACGTGTCATCACCTCCTGGTTTGTGTTCGTTTTTCGGCAGATCCTAATGATTAGAATTGATCGGGTCCTGATGATGCTGGGGCACAAGCAAAACAAAAGATCAAAGGGCCCTACATGTGTAAACGCAGCATGGATCCTGTTGTCTACCTCAATAATGAACAAGATTTTCCTTGCTGGGATTCTGCTCTCAGAAATTTTTTGAATCAAATGTTAACCAGTTTGGATTTGATGTTATGTCCTTGTCTGGTGACATGCCGGAAAAGTATAATGTCTTATGGTCTTTCAGGACGCACTGGAATTGAGGAGATCAGATATTGTTGGCATACTGTTGATGGCAAGCACGGGGAGAAAAGACATGTCAACTCCTCCAAGTGTTGGCAGGAGATCAGAAAATTGCTGCTTTTCATTTGCCTACCGTGTTCATGGTGATGACATAAATGCAGATGATACAATTGTTTGACTTGATTCATGTATCATACACAACCGTCGTGTATTGACCTAGCAAATATATACAGTACAGTGGACAACACATTCACTTCATTTTGTTGTGAGATATTTTTCTGATGTCAGAACTATATCAAAATAGTGCCCCTAATGAAAAAAGGGACTTGTGTAGTTGCACCACCACTTTGTTCACCAATCACACAAGATCTATATTGAACTTATTATTGGGTTGTCACCATCCTCAATCTTTGTACAAGGCTGAGGCGTGTACCGCACGACCATGATCATACCGTAGTACTCCAGGTTGGGGATAGTAATCTACTACTCCTAACCCTTATGTCCCAAGAATTCCAATTTAGTCCTTGCCTTTGTAGCAGTAACTGCTTAGGCTACAGTAGAAGTTTGTCATAAACAGTTGGCATTTCCTCCTTTTAGTTGATGAGCTCTTGATATGTGTGTGTTACGTAACCGCCGTTGCCTTCTTGTGGCCGTGCTTTTCTTGATTAGTAGCTACTGATTCAATTGCTGGTCTCTCAGAATAATGCCAATCCAGCCACTGGTGCCTGTAGCTGACCTCTGATCTGGATGGGCATATACTTCACAAATTGCCGCTAGTTCAGAGTCTCTGATGGCCTGAAGTTCATGCTCATTGGACCTGTGCAGAACTTGGTTCACCAGACTCTGCCATAAATGTTGTGTTGCTGTCCGGTGGAGATGCCGTGGTACGGTGGTTAGCCTGTGTAATCCTGCTCGTCCATGTGGAGTTGTGCGTTAATTTCCATATGGACTGGTTTTTATGCTTAATGTTGCCACTCCATGCTCATGTAGCCCTTGACTGCATTGATCCATCGATGATTGCTGCTTGATCTTGTAGTGCCATCTTAATTCGGTGATGCATTTTAATGGCAAATTCCTTTATGTCCAGAATGTACTCTTTCCTTCAAGCCACGCCATGATTCCCTCTTTCAGAAGGAAGATAACAAACAGCTCCAAATCAATTTGATCCCGAGTGTTATTTGACCATTGTCGTTGCTGACAAGATTGAAGATAGTGGCTGATGTGGTAGTATCTGTCAGTATGGTAACGCAAACACTACTCCTCTTGACTGACAAGGCAAATATTGTTAACCGAGATAGACACTCATGTCTCTGGTGAATGATCAGTGGATTCTACTGACTGCTGTCATTGAGAACTTTGTGATTGATACCATGTTGCGCGGTGATTGACCCTCGTGTCCCTTGAGAGTCATGACTTTGATCGCCGCATGATGTTTGTGTTTGGTGACCTTTCACTTAAATTGGATGAAACTTCTTTGCAGTGTTGATGTCTCTACCTGAAATTAACCCAAATAATCCGCATTACTCAGTTTTCGTCGTTTCTGATGGTATCTATTGTTATTTTTGCGACGACATTCGTGATCGCCGTTTTACTGTCGGTAATCCAGCGGAAGTTGCATTTGTGTCGCTTTCTCCATAGAGAGTGAAGGATTGATAAGAAAATAAGGGATGCCGCGTAAACACCGAGTACGCATCGAGTGGAGTTAGCAATAGTATTGTATCGACAATCCACTGGGCCTGCTCGGGGAAGTGTTATGCGGATAACGTTTGTCGAGGATGTACTCGGAGTACTGATTAACCCACCAAATGTTCCTTGTCAACCCACCGATCACAGAAAAGGGGTTTTTTTCGTGTGATGTGTGAACAAAGTTGCGTAACTTCACAAGCTTAGAACCGGAAATGGCGTTGTGTATAGCTACATGTGTATCATTGGGCAAATTCGCAATACACATGGAAAAATTCTCTCTGTGCGTCTTTGTTGTGTGTCAGGTCATTAACGTCTTTCTTGCCCGAGGTAAGGTTTCACCGTACGGGTACCGTATGGGTGTCGCGGCAGTACGTTAAATAGTTTTCTGTTTTTTTTGTATGACCATAACTGTGTCATATGCATAATGGATATATGCCACACTGCCCATGAGCCATGAGACTCCCACAAGCGATGTGTGTACTTGATATTTCTACAGTACATTTATATTTTTATTGATATCGATTTCGCCCAACCGATTTCTAGCCGCTTTTTATTTAGCCCCTTTACATTTTAGAGTACCTGGTACTTGTAACCTTGTAACCCACCTCAGCCGCATTCGAAGTCCTTTGACATCCAAATTCTTTAAGACTCAGTCATCGAGGATGCAACTAAAATGTCATGGGTCATTAACCAATTTTCATGCCAACAATCACTTACGGCATATGAATGACTCTCCGTCTGGGGTTAAATACTAATCAGCCTGCGGCCGCTATGAACTTTGAGCTACGATACGGTTGAATGCGTGTGCAAGTGATGCTCGGTACTCGAAAAACGGTTTTTATGCATCAACCATCGACAACCAGTCGAGATGTCGAGATGGACGACTAACAAATCAAAACTACTATCGAGGAGCTTAACAAATCTGTCGACGATGGAGAATCCGAGGACTCTGTCGCAGCTACGTACTATCCTGAAGCGAACAATTTGCCACGACTATGTCATACAAGCGAGAAGCCAATCAATCAAGATTCGCATTTCGACGTACATCCCAAGCTCAACCCCATATTACTCGAATCCTCCGGAGCACTTTTTGTTCAGGCTAGAAAAAAACTATCTCCAGATCATTTTCACAAGCACGTTATCGAAACCATTGCTGCTCCAAGATGAAGCTCACAATTGCATCCACTCTCTTTCCAGTCCTAACGATCCTAGCGGCAAAACTCGCCGCCGCTCAAGATGAAGGCCAATCCAGTGTTCGTGGCCTCTCCACACGTCGTTTCACTGTTGCCTTCGAGCAGAACCTTGTCAATCCTGGTGTTTTCTACGGAACAGAAATTCCCAATGGAAATTGGGTAATTGCTACAAGTATCCCGAACGGTGTTGGCAAGAGAGTGAGCATTGGTCTACGCGCCTATGATGCCTCCGCTGGCGTCACTGAGCCCAACCCGGCCAAGCCATTTGAATACATATTCGAGACTGGCCAAGGATTCCTAGACGAAGAGACCCAGTCAGGTATTCCCAAGTGGGCCTTTGACTTTGAGTTCGACTCCGATGTCGGATGCCCTGACACCTCTACTTCCTGCACTCCACTTTCGACGTTTGTGTATGAAATTGCAGCGGATGTTAATCCGACCATCAAGACAACGTGGGTTACATTCGACCCGATCAACGTTGAATTTACGTCGGATCATTTTTTCGGAAGAACCACTGCAACGGAGGAAGACCGCATTCCTCTTTCGCTAATCCCTACAGATTTTCTTTTGTTCGAAGATTACATCGGCACGATTACAGGAGGAGAATATCATGTCGTTCAGAATTACTACGACTACGGCAAATTTCCTGATCCAATTTCTGCTCCCTTCAGACTCAGTAATTATACCAGTGGACGGCTTGTCGACGCGGAAGGTATCTACGACATTATCCTTAGGATCAGGGCGAGAGGATCATCCGACACTGGTCGACACAGGATGATCCGTATAACCCTGACATATCCGAATATCCGTCACATCTGCATTCATTAATAACTTCCGCACTTGATTCACAAGCAAAGATTGGTTGGGAACAGATGATGAAGGGTTTTCTAAGCACGACGTGGCGAACGCTCGCATCAAAGGATATGTTTGCTGAAAAGCCGACAAATGATGATCGACAAGGAGAATCTACGATTAAGACAACAATGAAAGGATTAGCAGAGCATTTTTCACGGCTTTGGGAGGCACGCAACAAAGTCCTACACGATACAAAGGATGAGGAAATGCGCGATGTCAGATCGATGGAAATCGCAGAAATCAAGTATTACTTCAGTCGACCTCATTTGCTTCGTTTTGACGATCGACACTATTGTGAAGGTTCTTTGGCAAAACTGTTGAATGGACGATCATCTAATAGACGCAGGTGGTTACGACGAGTGAAGACATCAATTGAGATTCAGAAGGTACAAGGATCGCGACAAACACGAATCACTTCATTTTTCAGTCCCACATGAGTATTAGTTAAAAACACACAAGTCCTCGCGAGGAAACTCGCCAGGATGGGGTACACAGGTCTGGCCTCACGGCCGGAGCATGGTGAAAACCCTATAATTAGTTATGTTATTATTATCAGGGCGAGAGGATCGGGAGCATTGCTTGCCAGGGCCGCCATTCGTGTTCTTGTGAAAGACTCAGACAAGTGTGAGGATCGAGGAAAATGCTTCCCGACCATCAGGTCCGATTGCAACAAGTTCAACATTGGAAAATTCAACATGTTCTTCACCGGCAGTCTAAAGCAGTCGGACTGTTTGGCTTTTGTTGCCGGGGACCAGCAGTAATGTCCCGACAACCGTAATAAAGATTCCCTCTAGAGCCAGCGATTGGCGATAGATTTTACGTGATGAGAGTGTAAGTGAGAAGCATCGTTGGTGGGACGATGCACAAGTGAGGACGATCCAGGTATGACTTGCCAGCATGCTCCGAATTACGGCAAGGGCCTGAGACAAAACCATAATTAATAATAGGCGCTCATATACAAGATATAAGAGGACGAAGCACTGTAGTTATTCGCATTTCATCTACATGCGTAATCCACTGTCGTGTAATCTTTCTGATGGTTCCTTTCAAAGAGGCTTCTGTATCAGCAGAGTTGAGGCCATCATCATGTGTACCAGTACACCATGAATGATTTCCATGGTACAACCCTCCAGCCTCCAGTATCAGGTACTCGAGTACTGTAGTACCAGGTATGATACAGCACAAGTACTCCAGACCAGTCTCCAGTACAACATCAGCTGTATCATGTGGAGCACTACGGTAGTACAAAATACTGTACATTCTGTAAGATCGAGTGTACTGGGAGTCTCGGAATAATGCATAGAGAGTAGAGGTACAGTACGTGGTATGTACGACTACTGTAGTACCTGGAAGGTCCGGCCAAAACAAGTTCTAGCCGTTAAGCTGCGTTACCGGGAGTAATTTCCACGAACGCTGGCTTCCAATAACGTCTGTTGCGATATTTGTAGCTGGAACGGTTGATCCAAACGAGCCGGCAAGGTATTCTCATGCTAAGTGGAATTCCACTTACCGTAAGTGGAATTCCACTTACCGTAAGTGAAATTCCACTTACGGTAAGTGAAATTCCACTTACCGTAAGTGGAATTCCACTGACCGTAAGTGAAATATCACTTACGAGAAATGTCTTCATACTGATTTGCGTAGGCGACACGTATCTCTTTCGGATTGTGAGTAAGTGAAATTCCACTTACCGTAAGTGGAATTCCACTTACGGTAAGTGGTATTTCACTTACGATAAGTGGAATTTCACTTACCGTAAGTGGAATTTCACTTACCGTAAGTGGAATTTCACTGATTAGGATCCACATGATAAGCGCGCCGGCCTTGCTTTTTTCTGTTGAAAACCACGCAGCGTGGGAACGATACTCTTACTATGATGTGTCACGTGTTCTCGGATTTTCCACGATTCCGACGGTGCGGCCGGACCTTCCTGGTAGGTTTACGAACACGATTTTCACACATGTAGACGCAGTCCCGAGTTCCAATTCCCGGACGCCATCCGTCGATTTGGTTGAATCGATTCTGCATTCTGCCATGAGACATCCAATGATATCTCGTACTTCACTGAGTGTTGGCCGCATCTGCATCTTGTTTGCATTTGTGACATGCATCATCCAAATCAATCAGCTCTCTGGCAGCTTGCGCAGCGCCCTTGGTGCTGGACAAGAAGACTTTCTGTTGAATGCCACGTCCTCTGTGGGGTGGGTGACAACGACAAAAGTGGTGCGCAGTCCCAATGATGCCGAACCAAAGCTAATACAACGGAATTCAAGTTACCATTCATGGGGTGCTGAGGGTATCGAGCTTGACCCAATCCTCGACTTTATAAACAACTCGTACCACAAACCTGATCCAGGTTGGAATTACAAGTTGTACGGCCCATTCGTTGGTTTCGTTGCCATGCACAACGGATCGAGACCGACCTTGTGGTTCGCCAAAAATGTTTTGGGACGACGGCACTCGGTGGATATTCTAAGCCGTCTCAAGCCACTATTCCCTAACTTTCAACGCGCCTTGAGATTCCAACTCTTGGACGATCCCGAGCCATACCCTGCGCTTGTTGACGTACTGAAACAAGTCGGTTCGTTCCCAGTCATTATGGACCTGAGCGATTTCTTGGGGTGCAACAAGGACAATTATAACATGTCAGTGCAAGGGACGTATGTCATGAAATCAGTTCCTTTCCTGACGTTGTGCCGACATGTTCGTTGTCACTATGCCTTTCCCTTTCCTGCATTTGAGTTGTACGGCCTTGCCACCATGCCCTCGCCGAACAGTATTAGCGGTTGGGACACAATCTTCTCGCAATGGACCGACACCTTTCCGGCGATGGAGGACAAGATACCCAAAACATTTTGGAGAGGTAGTTGCACCCAACAACGGGATCATCGAAAGAAGATGATGGAGATTGTAAAGCAGGTTGAGTATGGGGACCACCTGGATTTCGGATTCACCAAACCATGCGCTCGTGAGACGGAACAAGCTAATTTCACTCCATCGGAAGAATCGATGCGCTATCGGGCTGTCTTGGACATTGATGGGAATTCATTCTCGGGACGATTTTCAAAACTATTGTGTTACAATTCCGTTGTGATTCGATTGGAAATCGAAGAAGATTATGAGGAATATTTCATGGCAGACCTGATTCCTGGCGTTCACTACCTTCCCGCGTCACTCGAGAATTTCACCGAGGTGGCAAAGTGGGCAGTTCAGAATTCAAGTTTAATGCAAGTTAAGCAGATTGTCCAGAATGCGAATGCTTGGTGTAAACGCAAGGTGAACCCCGACGAACTGAATCGCGACTTTTTGGCATTGTTGAATGGCTATATCCAAGGCTTGACTACCGCCGATCCCAATTGGGTCAATAGATGGAGGGATGTTCAAGACACATTTGTAGGTACAGATCAGTTCCAATTACATGGTGGGTTCGTCTCCGAGTTTAAAGGCGTGCCGAAAAGGGCGCTTCAACCCACACCAGAAATGCAGGGGCTGGTCGTGACGAGACTGGCGCAAATGACAGACACGCTATAAACTTCACCGATACTTATCAAACGATGTTGCGAGACGGCTTCAAGACCAGAATTCGTTCTGTTTCGTTTCCTTCTCGAGTTGTTCGTAAGGCCCGTATCCTTTTGCGAAAGACTGCAAGTGCCTGCGACAGGGGAGAACTTGTCAAGGCTGAATGAGCTTTTCAATTCAAGTTCTGGCGATCGGCACACACAATTTGTGAATGTGAAAGCAACTTCGTGCAAGGGAGGGTGATGTATCTGGTGATGATCAGGGGACTACAACCCTATTTTTGGGAGTCCGCGTGAACCGAAACCCCGTGCGCCGATGCAGGACGAAATTTTCGTGCATGGCGCGGAACCAACAGATTTGCCATTTCTTCTCCGCCTGTTTCAACTGCACATAAATGAGCATATCTCGAAAACGCACCTCTTCCTAAAGGATTTGGTGCTGGTCGTTCTAATCCACATTAATGCTCGTGCTATGTGGACACTGTTGCATTTCATGATGATTAACACAAGCGCTGGGAACTCTTGCGCCAGAAACAAAAGTGGTCCATCGTTGGTGTGGTGGATAGGCTCCGTTCATAACACTTCAACTTCTGATCCGAGCGCACATAATAAGGCAGTTACGGGATGAAGTCGGGGTTGGTACTGTAGTGACAGATACGAAATGCAAATAACTCGAACGCTATGGATTGTGGATTGTCGATTGCATTGAATCTCGTTTAAAAGGTTCATAAATCATAAACCATGGGTGTCAAGTGTCAAGTGAGACAAACGAGCACTGCAAACCTTCATCCTTTCGAGATAGCAATTCTCAAGGTGCTACCGATAGTACAGTTTACCACTCGCCGACATATCAGAGACAAACGCATGGTTAGCGGTTTAGCATTGCACTCTAGAGAGCGTCGCGGCACGGTGCGCTCGTCCTGGACACACGACTCCTGCACTACTAGCCAACTGATGCGTGTTCAGGTGTCATCGTTCATGCATTCATGCAACATGCAAGTTCAACAATGGCAGTCTGAAGGATACGCAGTATTCAAACTGCAAACTGCTAACCGCAAATTCCAGATTCGTAAAGATACTACCAGCACGTACATAATCCATAATCTGCGTATAAAACGCATGTCAAATCGAAAAATGCGTCATCTGTTGCAGGATCTCAAAGCAGTTGCATCAAGAGTCATGGGTCATCATCATGGTTCATGGTCATGGCCCATGTCCATTTGATCTATTTTTTCCGTTGACTCAGTGTTTCTGTGTGCAGAACGGTTCTCTTGTTGCAGCAACAAAATCTTGCTCGGAGTATGTGCTTGCGTCCCACGTCCTCGATTGAGGTCATCGTCACGTCGTGCATAAGTATACATAGGTACATTGGTCATCACCTCTTCCCACTCTCATGATGGGTCAATCCCAACCCTCCAGGTGGAAAAACTCCACGCGCCCTTGCCTCCGGGGCCCTTCGAGCCACGCGCCCGCCACGGAATTGCGCGTGTAACCCGCACTGCCGACGATATGACACCCGTCCCTCGTAAGTGGACACACATCGGAAACGTCTTTTTTAGATCCTGGTAGAAAGGCTACCGTCAATAATGCGGCATGGCGTGTGTCCAATCTCCTCTTTGATGCCTCAAACTGCCCCTGTCCAAAAAATTGAGACCAGAAATGGATCACAAATTACCAACATCCAAATCTTGAACTCAAAAGGTAAACATGAGCGACGAAGACCCAGACTCCCTCTTCAACATCGCCGTTGCGACCATCTTCGCACGTGAATTCCTCGAGGCAAGTCTCATCATTGGTAATTACAGAACTGCCATTCTGAGATGCGAGGAATCCGATGAGGAAGAAAAGAAAGAGAAGCTCAAGAATGTTACTATTGCTGCTGCGTTCGCTACCCTGGTGGCCACTCTGGTCATTCTAGCAGTTGCCATCCCCCTTGGTGTCGTGTCCGGCGAGCTCGATGATCGAGTTGTCGAAATTATCGAAGGAGTCTCCAAGGTTGTGGCAGCCATTTGCATCTTGCAGCTCTCAGTCAAGATCCCTGTCTGGCTCGGAGTGTACGCCAAGGTCCCTCTCCTCCCTTGCAGGAAGAACCTTTGTATGTGGGCCAATGGATCATTCCAAGAGAAAACTACGGAAAAGGATGTTGGTATCACCCTGCAGGAGATTAGATTCAACGTTGCATGGAACATTTGGCGTGAGGTCGCCGAATGCGGAGTGTTCTTAATTCCTTTCTTCCTCGGAAACACCGCTAAATCAATTCCCATCTCCGCCCTTGCCGGAATCGCCATTGCTCTCGTATTGGGAGGACTTATCTACATTGCCAATTTCAGATTCAAAACAAGGGCTGGCTCGCATTCTTCATGGGGGCATCATGCTCTTCCTCTCCGTCGGACTCTTTGTCGGTGGATTGCACGAATTCGAAGAGGTTGCTGGCGAGACCCCAGATGTGTATGTCATTGAAGACCCAGCTCTTAGTAGCTCGCAACTCCCCATGGCCGTGCTCAAGCCTTTCGGATACTCGTCGAGTCGAACTGTTCTTCAGATTTGCAGCTTCTGGCTGTGGCTCGCATTCGGAGTCCTCCTTCACTTCCTCAAGTGGCGCAACACCAAGATCGCCCGTGCCAATGCGGATACTATCTTTCAAGCCGGCGACGCGGTCGACGAGGAGAAGGCGGTCAACTATACCAAAGAGGACACTTCGTCGGATGAAGATGCCGGCAAAGAAGAAGGAGAAGCGCATGCATAGATGTTGTCTTGGGGGTGTCATCAGTGTTTGGTTTGTGTTTTATCTAATCGAGTACGTCCATGTTCGTACTATAAGAAACTTCATTTCGCACTATAAAGAAACTCATTTCACACCTAATTGAAGACTTGACAATACCCTGTATGATGTATATTTCGCGATGTGAGCTGGTGACGGGCGCAATCCATGTGGGAGAGCCTTTCACACAGCGATTGACTATAGACCGGAGGGTGTAACTCATTTCTTGTTCAGCAATAGCATAAGCGCTGTCCTCGGGGAGATGCAAGGAATGGTGACACCACACCTTTTCTCTCATGACTAGGATCCCCAGCCGTGTCACATTCCGACGCCTCGTCCTGTCCCACGAGCTCAAGTAGTCTGGCGGTTGGCGCCACACAGTGGGAGTCCAAATAAGGAACAGAGTACAATGGCTGTCAGCAAGAATCCTGGACTCGCTCGCGTACCACTCAGCATCGGTCATGACCGTTGTGAGACTTGAGGTCGCACCACCCATGATTGCCTGAGCAACGTTGCAACCAATGGCGGCACTAGTCAATCTTGCATCTGGTGGAAAACTTTCCACCAACCAATCATCATGGGCGCTTCCCCAAAGTGAAAGACAAATAATTAAACATGATTGAGCAAAAAAAAAACAGCATCACCTTTTCCAATTAGAAAGACGCATTGTTGAGCCATGACATCAAATGGTGTATCCATGTAAACCACGTCGAGTCATCGTGGAATAATATGAATTCCTTGATTTGCTTGGTAGACTCGGAATGGAAAGTGTGAATAAATGAAGGTGAGGCTCCCTGATGTGGAAGCATGTTGATGTGAACTGGGTATGCATATCTTATTGAAATGGGTCTCAGAGCAAGTGTGTTCGACTCCAAAATTGTGACGGGAGACCACACTTTCTGCGACCAGGGTTTTGTTCTCATGTTGTACATACCTGGTACAAGTACATGTACCAGTACATGTACGAGGTATTTCAAACACACTCGCGAAAGAAGCTCCCCGTATTGATCCGTCAGTCACGGTACTCGTGAATAGTAAGTCACCATACGGCATTCGATGTGCATCAAAGTTCTAAGAACTCTTATCCCCATAAAAACAAACCGTCCCGATCGACGATCGTCCTCGTGACTAGTGACCGACGAGGATTGCATTGGCGGTTTGCCGTTCTGGAGCTATCAGTAGTGTGGTGCTGCACTTTGACAATCACTCGTTGGAGTTAACATGACTGGACGCAAGCGCAATCACGGCAAGCAGAATGGTGAAACGAACGACCAAGGAACCAAGAAAAAGAAAAAACAAAGCGCGACTCAGGCGAAGAATGGCGATTCACGAGCCTCGTCATCTGAAGCACCAACAGCAGTAGCAACATCTTCTGCATCGTCATCGATTACTGTCCATCGCCGAGAATTATCAAAAGCGCAACGTCTCCCGCGGACAATGCCCTACGCAGCTGCAAAGGGGTTGGCATCCGAAGAAGGATGCTTTCCGCCAACTATCTACACCAATGTCGAGTACTCGAACGGGATCTTGATTTCTTACGATGGCAAGCGAATGCTTCTACCCCAAGATTATATGGTCGCAGCCTATGGGCATCCTAAGTATCCATACTCACCACTCTTGCCTCAACCGGAAGTCTGGTCCTACAAGTATTCTGCTATGGAAGCGGCACGACACGGTTTCCCACTATCGGTCTATCGCCTCTTGGGAACCATTACTCGAACTGTCCGTGCCCGTGGCCCGCCATCTTCCCGATGGAAGAACGCGACAAAGCATAAACCATCAGCAGCACATACTGTGGCTTCTGTGAAACGTACCAAATTTCCAAAGCCACACCTCAACAAGCAAGCCTTGGCCGACTTGCCGCCGGACCATTCCAAGACAGAGCGTGCGACCCGCATCTCTGAGATTCAAGCGTTGTGGGATCGACATTGGTCTTCGGACGGTATTCCCAAAATATGGGATCCTACGTATGGTCACCTACACTCACATATGATTCATGACGATCACCACGTGCCACTGCAAGACTTGGTTACCTGGAAATTCGATCAAACTGACGGAGTCGTAGACCTCTATCAAGGTCTGCGGACGGTCCCTGTTGACACTCGATCCGTCTTGAATTCCTTGGCTGAATTACAGTCGCCTTTAGGGCTCTATGACATTCCCCTTGTCATGACGTATCCTGTCTTGAAACAAACATCGAATGGTACTTACAAACTTCGAATTGGTGTATACGCCCATCGATTACTACCAGAAGTGCTGGTGGAACAAGATCTCTTGAAAGTCATGACAGCGTTGGATCGTGATTCATATCATACGACAGAACCTATTCATGTCGCACCGACCCCCACTCAACCGGTGTTTGCATCCGCACCATTGCCAAAACTCGTGTTTCATGAAGAGGACGAAACGAAGGAGACAGCTGGTTCGAAGGTGGATTTGACACTCTGCGATTCCACGCGGGAGACACCAGATGTTCTTTCGGCATTTACTATTCCTGGATTACTCAAAATGTGGGAGAATACTGGAAATGACATTTCCGAATGGCCTCAACTCGAACGTAGCTTGCAACACAGCCTCACCATGCCTCTCCTATGCCACCAACAACACGCTCTTTGCTGGATGCGTCAGATGGAGTCACTTGGAGGCTTTGGCATCAATTCGATTATCTGGGAAGAGCGCGAGTGGCACGACGGAGGTAAGTATTACTACAGTCCTGCATTGGGTCAGTTACGACTCGATCGTCCAGCAATGATGCATGGCGGTATTCTCGCAGATGAAATGGGATTAGGGTACGTGCACGGCGATACTACGACGTCTCTTTTTTCGATACTGTCGTGCAAATGAAGCTCACTGTCATGCATTTCACACTGTGCTTGCAGCAAGACGATAATGATACTCGCTCTCATAATAACTACAATGAACGATTTGAGGCCTTCAGGATCACATTGCACACTGATTGTCGTCCCGCCGGCCCTGATGTGGCAATGGAAGGCTGAGATTTCAAAGGCAGCGCCATATCTGGTTGTTCGTCTGTATAATAGTCCCCATATGTCTTCGCAACAACAACAAGAACTTGAGCAGGCAGATATTGTCTTGACAACGTACCAAGTCCTCGACAATGTGAAAACGTCGAAATGGTTGCGCGAAATGAGCTGGGGTCGAATTGTCTTGGATGAGATGCAAGAAATTCGATCGTCGTCGACAGCTATTGCCAGGAATTGCGACAAACTCAAAGCTCGGCGTCGTTGGATGCTTTCAGGTACGCCTCTTTTTGATGGCATCGAAGACTTGAGAGGAGAGCTCAATTTTTTGAGTCTCGAACCCTATGCCGCCAAGTCGGAAGATGGCTTCTTCGATTTCAGTATCACGAACCACTGGAAGCTGCATAGCAAACACGGATTGGATACTCTCAAGGTGCTTGGTCTCTTACTGTTGAGGCGCAGCAAGGCAATGACGATCTGTAAAACAGGAGCGCCCCTCATGGGTTTGAAGCCCATGACAGTGGAATTCACTCCTGTCCCTCAATCACCATACGAACGAGCGATATATTGCTTTCTCGAGTACATTGTTTCCACCCAACTGAAGGACGAGGACGTTGTCGGTGGGGTTTCTCGTCTCTGTCTGCGTTTGCTTCGAGAGCTGTGCATCTCTCCCATGCTCCTAGCAGGAGGCCTGGGGGTCACTAGCGAGCTCGTGAAACTTGACAATTTGGTGAAACTATACAATCGACGAGCCTTTTTTGAACAGTTTCCTGCTGGCTTGGACCCTGATGAGGAATTGGAAAGACGTCCGGACAATGACCTTTATCGAGGGCTGACCCAAATCCGATCGGGGCTGACCCGCAATCGCACTCTGTCGTGCGCTGAAGCCATTCGTTACCTCTCTCAGGTGCAGGCGAAAGTGCAAACAATGGACGACTTTGTGTCCGATTTAACACTTGGCGCTGGAGGCGGCATGGCGAAACGCAACCGGGCGACAGATTCATTGGAAGAACGTCGGAAGGAGTGTCGCAAGAAGTTGGTCGAGGCAGAACGAGAAATCAAAGCGGCCAGAACCACCAAAGCGAAGGCCTACTGGCACCTAGCCTTGGAGCGAGTCACCATGGGAGAAGTCGTGCTTCCGTCCACAATAGATCGATCAATTGCTGCTCTTTGGCGATGGCGAGCTGCAGTGCAAGGATCCGCGTTTCCAAAACATGTATCTCAAGCATCGCAACAAATGCCAGTGGGGCCTTCCTCGATTCGTTCAACGGTCGATCGACCAATTGGAGGACTTTCGAGATGCCGAACGGCCGAACGAGGAGATGTACCGGTGAATGTTGATACGGGCCAGAAACTGCCTGGCCTGTTGACACGTGGTTGGAGACCTTCTTCACGATTCAAGCGGGCGTTGCCGAACAACCACCCTGACTATGGCTGGGCACATCCGGTGGCTTTGGCGCTGCACAATATCCCTCCGACCGTGAAAGCGCAAGAATTGCACCGTGCGATCGCGAGTGTAGTGGAATCGACCGCACACAAGGTCGTGACAAAATCGAATGGATGCGCGATCATTCAATTCAGCGATGCCGAAAAAGCCACGATCTTGCGCCAACATGCCAAGAAGGGCGTTGAAGTAACAACGGTGGACCGAGTGCCGTTCGTCGAGAAAGCATTGAGGGAGAGCAACGCTGCCTACGAGCAAGCTAGAAATGAAAATGACGTGTACTCTACCATCGACAGCAGGAAACGCGTCAGGGAAGCACAACGAGAAATGGAAAGCGCCAGTCGAGGTCTCTTGATCGTCTTGGATGGGGACAGTCCCCATATACGACTGGTTCGAGCCAAGGGCCCGCCGCGATCGCAGCATCCTCAGATGGCGGTCATTCTCTATCGCACGCTTGAAGCCGACATTGTGGACTCGAAGCAACGCCTGGCCGAACACATCCCCGTAGCCAAAGAGCAGGCGAAATTGTTGAAAAATCTTGGACGAGCCATTGAGGTGCCAGACGATGTGAAGCAAATGTCAGCCTTTGAAAGTCTCGAGGCAATGTCCTTCAAGGAGTACGAAAAAACCTCGTGCGTCATCTGTGTGGGACCCCTTGGCTCGTCGGATGCGTATTCTGTCGACGAGTCAATTCCTGGGCTGGTTGGTTTGACTCCGTGTGGCCATTTGTTTTGCGCCAGTTGTATCAGCGACTACATCGCGAGCCAACTTGCGTCTAACCGACAAGCCAAGTGCCCGACGTGTCGAAAGGAACTCGATAAAACGGCATTGGTCGTCGTCGACCCATCTCTTTGTACAGATGCGGAGCAGATAGAAGCAAAGCAGCGGTCCGGGGCGAAAAATCTGATCCGGAAGGCAGCCAAAATGCTTGACGAGAGCAACGGTCAATTGGATCAAGACATGTGGCTCCAACTGTTTCTTGCAATTGATCCTCCAACCCATGTTTCGCAACGAGGTGATCCTCGAGTGTCCGCAATCCCAAGGGAAGTCATTTCCTTCTTTCGAGCCGCAACTTGCTTTGAACAAGTACACAACAATGCAACTGCACTTCCGACCGTGGAGCCTGCTCACGGACTCTCAAGCAAGATGCAGGCATTGTTACGCGACTTGCCTCGCAAGGAACGAAGCGTCGTCTTCACGAGTTCGCGCGCCGCAGTACAACACCTTATGGCACTCTTGTCATATCACAAAATTGGCAACCGAGCTGTCTTTTCGGGCCAAAGTCCTGCGCAAGCGGAGCGAGCCGTCTTTGACTGGAAAGGATCATTGGTTGGATGCGACCTTGAGGAGAAAACTGACGAGACCGCAATGTCTCCCCTCGATAACCCACTTGTCTTGATAGTCCAATCTGGTGCTGCAGCATCGGGTTTGACCTTGACAGCGGCTTGCAAGATGTTCTTCTTGGAACCGTTTGTGCGTCAAGAAGAAGAGCAACAAGCCTTCGCTCGATGTCATCGCTACGGCCAAGTTCACGCCGTTCATGCAAAGGTATATTTCTCACCCGTGACGGTCGAGTCCAGATTGTTGGAATGGCGCAAACAAGTCGCAGCTGCGTCGCGAGCCGATACCAAAGTTGTGTACAATGACATTATGGACGTCGATGGTTGTGAGAGTGACATTGATGGTAGTGCGGATGACGATGACGTGGACAGCGAACAAGGTGATGCAGATCAGACTTTGTTTTTGTTAGGATTGCAGTAGGTAGCCAATGTTTCAAAGACTAGGACAATCTGCGCTTCTGTCAACGTTTGCTTTCTGATCTTAGACGCACGCGACAGAAGTCGACGAACGAAGAGGCGGCGGAAAACCCGTTTCAGCCTCTGCAGAAGCACCTGCCGTGAATATTGTGTTTGAATACAGTATGAAGGCATTGATTATGCGGATTGCATGCACATAGAAACACAAAATTGATATTTACTAATTTTTCACTGATTAGTGGAAATTTTTGTTGAACCATCATCATTTCGTTTCGTCTCATTAGAAGACGAAAGCAAAATAGGACAACAAAAGAAGCGGTGGTAACGTCAAGGCCGAGGCGTATCCTGTTTTCCATGGAGCCTTAATCGTTCCCTCCGCCACACCAGCAAATACCGAACGGAAAGCGCCAAGAGTAACGAGGATGAGGATCTTGAACATGTTCTTGATGGTTTTTTCATCACCGACCAACGCCACCATTGCAATCGTTGCGATCAGGCCTACTTGGCAGTTGGCAAGCATGCGGGTCATCGCTAGCGTATGTGGTCCCCATTCACCAATGAGGTAACCATCCAGGTTTTGTTTCGCACGAAAGGTGAACATCAACGCATCCACAAGCGCCATGGAGTTCCACAAGAGCAACCAGAACCCAAGCCACTTGGCTCGAACTGTCATGCCCGGTTTGAACCACCCAAAGCGCTCAACCGCAACAGGAGCTGTGGCGACGGTTGACTTTTGTTTCGTCTTGGACGCGACAGCACCTCCACCGCGGAGTTCAGTCACGATGTCGTTGTTGCTGGATACTTGATGAACTCCAGAATCTTTGTACTTTCGTGAAATGTGATTCACAGGTACGCCTCCAATGTGGGTCATGGAACTTTTGACCTGAGTTGAAAATGGCGAATCCGCTGCTAGCGACATCGGGAGCGACACGGATAGCAACAACAAGGCTATCATCGTGATGGAGGGGGATATCATCATGAACTTCTTGGCTAGATTCCGCGAAGTTTTGTGTGCAGGATATTGAGTCAAAAGGATTTTGTCGGCGGTATCTTTTCAGGCCCGAGCTGACACCTGACAACTGTCAATTGACAACCCCCTATCCCGTGCTCGGAGTGCTACCAGTATATACGTGCTAACAGTACCTGGTAGCCTTGCTTACCATACATATATATATATATACAGCTGTACATACAGTACACATGATGTGTATATTGTATGATATATCATATATCATATATCCCATTGTTCACTACGCATTACGCATACATGTGGTTTTCTATGCGCCTAAAGCCTAGACCTCTCTATACATATATTTGAATTCCTCTTTGCAGTCTTCTAAAGTACTTGTACCTGGTACTCCAGTACTAGTACATTGCACTACGAACGCTACTGGACGAAAGTCTACTACCGGTAGTGCTCAAGCAAAATGAGAGTCTTGCCGACACGCATGTTATCGAGTCGGCGTTAGTTTGTGCATAATCCTTGTTGACACTTGACATCATCGACATAAGGAACATGAAGAGATCATTGCAGCTCCTAATGATTGGGATCACCGCGGCACATCATCGCGGAGGTTCCGTTCTCGCAATTGAATTACCAACCCCTGTTGTTCTGGCGGATTATTCATCCGCGACAGCGTCGCTGTTTAACAATATGAAAACGACAGCGTCGATTCTTGCTGCTGCCATGGTCCCCGTTGGGTTATTGAATCCTCTCAAGTATGAACCCGACGAAGACGACGGACGTCTCGAGATTTTTTTACGTCGATCGTATCCACTATTTGCAGTCACGGCGCTCACTTCCGAACTGTTATCCGTCATGTGGGCTACAATTGCCGTCAATCAACTTGTGGAAACCAAATTGGAACTCACCTCAAGTGTTTGGCACTTGATTCTGCGTGATTTTCAAATGCCATGGGTTGCCACCAATGCACATTTTGTCCTTGGTATGATGGGATTCATGTGGGTCGTTTGCTCGAGAGCCTACTTTGTGGCCAACAAGGGACGGATTGGAGCGTCCTGCGCCGGAATTTGTCTGGCCAGTTTCTTGCTGCTAACGAGCATTGTCAATCGAGGAGTAGCCGCGGGAGGAGGAGAGGGATTGCGATTCGGGACCAACATATTATCCTTGTTTTACACGTATGGCCATCTTTTGGTCAAGAGAGCGTTCACGCCAGAAACGTTCGGCCCTTTAGAGCTGGGAGCAATCGGTATTGCAGTGATTTCCACCATTACCGGTGTGAGTGTCGTTATTTCCAAGGACCAGCGAGAGGAAGTGTATAGGAAAAAGACTGCTTGGCGTCGAATGGGATAATCAACGCGGTGACATTTTTGGCTAGTAAACTTTTGGAATGTGACTACCGTCCACATCATCGATCGCAATCGTGGCTGGGTGCTGCATTGCCACTATAGCCAATCGCATTCGCGACAACGCTGATGCCTGCTGGAAGTTAGCGAATGTCAGGATTCATCCACTACGGGAGAGACACTCCGGTCGCGGCTTTGACGGTGTCGGACGAACGCGATTACCCTTGAACGCGGACGAGGCAGAGGCGGGGTAGATTTCCTTCGCCTCCAGATTCTTGGATCGAGATCGTTTGTCGACGAGATCATGCTCAGTGGCAGCGGCGATGAGGCCTTGGCGAGAGAGTGCAAGGATTGCCACGGGAAGGCGAGTTCATGATGCACGTAGATTGCAAAATGTGTTTCCTTGACGATAGACCAAATTTTGAACTTATTAGAGTATGGCTTGCACTACCCACTCGAATCCAGTGCAGCAGGTGCACTGGCCAACTTGATGGAGACGATGTTTGTTATTGTCTACTCCAGTACACGCTAGAGTCTCGTCAAATGTGTGGCTCCTTGTGCTGAGCGCTGCTTTGAATTTCCACCCTCGTATCGACCCTGCAGCCTATGGCTCAAACTGTGATGAAGGACGGTTCCCCTCGAGGGATGATGCATCCTGTGTGGTACAGTGTACAGCGATGAGTTCTGTAACGCGGGAGCCTTCCCAAGCTGTGAGACGGCTGCAAGGAAGACTGCATGGCAAGTTACTTGTGCGTCCTTACGATTGACGCCAGCTTGGAAATCCCCGTGAGTGATAAAGCAGACGGAAGGATTCAGAATTCTTCAAACTGCTAATCTAACAAGTTTATCATGTTATCTGCGCTTATGACCTTGAGTGCCAGCAGGATAGAAGTAATCACAGGCATTACATGTTTCTTTTTGCACGATGCCGCGACGTCAATGAACTTGCAAAGATAGCCGAACAAAGGGTTCTCGCTAAGCCAAACACAATCTTTACGGCCAATGATTTCATCAATGAGGAGAGTATCGTCGTTCGAATCCACGCATGCGTTGGGAGTCGGCACAAGACTAGAAGTCGTTGGAGTGCTAGTTGGCGATGGAGGTGTGGGTGCTGGGCTTGGTGTAATTGCGGACACGGGGTCACTAGATGAAGTGACTGAAGCCACTGGACTGACTGTGGCTGGAATCACACCTGCGCAGTACTCTGGAGGGTTGTCAGAAAGATCGCAAATTTGACTTTTGATCCAGTCAATTTGCCCGGAAACGCGGCTGTACACTCCGGGAGCGTCTGGCCTCGCGCATCCGTCGCCCCAACTCACGATCCCCACCAGGGTGAAGTTTTCCCCATCGACGATGCCAAGAGGCCCACCAGAATCATCTTGACAGCTGTCCTTGCCCCCTCTACTGACTCCAGCGCACATCATAATGTCGCCATGGATCCGATCGCCGTAACACGCAGTGCGGGAGGAACACCCTTACTCCTGCGCGCCGAAAGCAGACTGAATGAATTGGAGTTGATGCACGGCGGAAAGTATGTACTGGCCCATGTCTGGCTGACAGATCGTATCGTCAAGATTGACATTCAATCTGGGATGGTAGCGACGCGATACGACTTTTCGACCATGTATCCTGACCGAGCTACTTCCAGTGATGTTCTCAATGGCATATCTGCGACGAATGTGGTTGATGAGTACTGGGTCACTGGAAAGATGTGGCCGATGATATACCGGGTGAGGCTCTTATGATTCTTTGCAGTCGACGACGAAAATTCTTTGGAAAGTTTCTTTCACTTGTCGTAGTCGGCTCAACCTACTCCAACGTAGTTGGCGGTTGGCGGCATCTGATTCCAGCGCCCTCTGAAGGTTGTTTATCATTCTGAGAAAAGAGTCAGAAATCGAGTCAAAGTGCTGCGTCCAGATTCGCATGCTGTGAGGTACAGAACGATTCGATCGACCTCAAGGATGGTATCCAGATGACGAACAATTCCTCCAGTCGGATGGAATGTCGCCATGTACTTTCGTATCAGCATGACAATGTTGATCCTCGTAATAATAATCAATATAGCCGCACATTTGTACTGGATCCCTCCCATAGACGGCTATCCCATTTATGTACATTCCCCAACACCAAGCCATGGCCAGTTTGGAATAGATTGTCGGGAAATTACAGTGCATACCCAACCACCATCCCACCAACCAATGGTGGAGATGAAAATCAGACGGTGCCAACAACAAGGATGGTCCGAACATCGCGCATGCTGTGAGTGTGACTTCGGCGAATTTGCACAACAGGCGTTTGTTTTGACTCGCGTAGCGTACATGGTGAATGACGAGGGCGGAGCATATGAGAAGAACTACCAATGCATACGCCCAGGTCATCCATGACCATGAGCAATGTATCTCAAACAGAGTAGCCGAATGCTGCAAAAATGGAAAGCGAGTAATCCACGAAGAAAAGAACGCTGATGTCGCGGTGACCAGGAGCCATGAGGGGGAATCCAGGTCTAGGGGACACCGACAGACCACAAAGAATACAACGAGGTCCAGCCATATCAAATTTGATTGATACAGTGCTATTGCTTCCAACGTATTGAGAGCATCGTGCTCCCAGTTAAGTCGTCGAACCAAAACATGTATTGCCAGTACGAGACAGAGAGTGATAACGGAAAATTTGACGAAGCTGAACAATTGCGCTTCTCCAGTCGATAACGAATTCCAAGGTAACAGTGATGTTTTCATGAAATTGGATGCTGATTCTTCGTTTGGCAATGCTTGAATATCCTCGTCATCATTCATCGCCGCCATGGATGGCAATTCTTCATCAGGGCTGTACCTGTTCGCGATATCCTCCGAAGCAACAGTTCCTTCATCAACCATGCCAACAACATTGGCGTCATTTTCAACTAGAAGAGGAGCGGCTAAGCTCGAAACTGGATCATCCTCCGATGGTGTCGAATGCGACGACAGCAATTGTCCCATCGTCCTCGTCGCTATGGTTCGCCGTTCGTTGTTTGCATACTGTACACTGGTACGGAACGGAATATACTACTACATA